>JAMJFZ010003581.1:10575000-10752500 GCA_026225945.1 Cricetomys ansorgei | reverse complement strand
TTCTGGCGTGCGCATACACATGTGCAGATAACACAGACATAGATAGATAGATAACGTAACTTAAAAATTATGTGTAAAGTGTCTGCTGCAATGCCCAGTCTATTGAACGGTGTGTGCGTGTTCACATGTAGGTGAGCGTACATGTGTGGAAGGTGTGCCAAGGAGAAGCGGTAGATTCATAAATGCTGTGGTGAGACGAGCAGAGGGGGCTGGCCCCCCTCGGTGCTAGCTCAAGGCGACTGCTCCCTAGAGGAGAGGCCCTGTCTCTGCCCTTGGCATGGCCCTGTATTCAGCTCTGGAAAGGCTCTGACCCTGTTTCACCACAGCTTCCAGGACTTTAAAAGCGTATCCATTTGCTCTTTTTGAGTTCTACATTAAATCTAGGGCGCTATGGGGCCGGGGAGGAAGCTCAGTAGATAAAGAACCTGCCAGGCAAGCGTGAGGACTGGAGTTCAGATCCCAAGAACCCGTGTAAAAGCTGGGCAGGTATGAAGGCCTCCTGGAACCCCAGAACTCAGAAAGTAGAGACGGTGACCCCCAGCGCAAGCTGTCTGGCTTCAGTAGCCGGAATTGGGGGAACCAATGAGCAGGGGTTTCACAAGGAATGCTGCTGTAGTAAAAAAAAGTGGAAAGCTACTGAGGAATGCACTTGATATCAGCTTTGGGCTCCACACGCAGGCTGAAACACATGTGGACATATATGCACACATGCATATGCATGCACACGCGTTGAAACACGTGAACATGTGTACACATATGTATGTGCGCACATGCAGCCTGAAACACATGTAAACAGGTCTGGGTCTGGGTTTATCTCTCTCATGTCTAAGGACAGTGCATTCCAGACACTGAATGCCCAACGGATCACTCGATGGAGACTTCCTGTTGACTATGCATCTTCCCTGCTTCCACTTGCTATCAGCAACAGTATAAAACACAGAACTCTGAGAACATGATTTTTTTAAATGTCCCAGAGCTGGGAGATGACTTAGTTATCCAGAGCATTGGCTGCTCTGCCAGGGGACTCTGGTTTGATCCCTGGCAAATATACAGCAGCTCACAACTGGCTATAACTCAAGTTTCAGGGGATTTGGGTTCCCTGGGTACTGGGTAAACACAAGGTATAAAAACATATGTGCAGGCAAGAGAGCCACACACATAAAATAGTTTTTTATAAAAATTAAAAAGAAAAGCACAATGAAAGCTGTAAGTGCCCATAAGGGACTTGTCTCACGCTACCAACTGCATCACCACCACCTGTTGTAGAAGTTTATTTTTAGTTATGTATAAAAATAATTGCTTTATGCCCTGCTGGGTGAGGGGCTGCCTAAATCTTGACGTTTTGTATTGTCTGCAGGTGTTGGATTTCTGTGGGGCATGTGTGATTGCTTATGATCTGCACCTGAGGAGTGCTGAATCAATAAAAACACCTGAGTTCAGACACTCGGGGTTCCACTGTCGAGTATGGCACTGGCCAGGACGGTGGTTCCCTCTGCTGAGATCTGGAAGAGTTTGTGCTTATGATTATGCCTCCGTGTCTCTCTTGGTGAGTTGTCTCAGAGACACGCTACTACAACCACCGCCATCCTTATAATCACTATCGTCACGACTACCATCACCATCGACATCAGAACCATTGACACCACCGCCACCGTTGTCACCGTTGGCATTACGCCCGTTCTTTTCAGTTTGGTGTGACTGGATGAAGCCTTGCGAACTTCCAACCTTGGTCAATAACTGGTTAAGGTTTGGGTCAGTCCTGGCTGCTGTTTAGGGGTCTCAGACAAAACAATGGAACCCCATTGGATCTGAATGTCAGATAAGCTAAGGATGCTTTTTTGTAGAAGTGTGTCCTAAATATGACCCCGGAACATAGGACTTAAACCTTCCTGTGCTCCACGGGATTTTCTGAGTGTTTTACAAATCTTAACTCACCGATTAAATGAAAACACACAGGGATGTAAACATATGTCATTAGACTGACAATCTGAGGCCAGGAAGAATAATCTGTGCCTTATTCCTTTCGATTTCAAAAATTATGCATCTTATGATTAAGATGTGCTATTGGTTATCACTGATTAGATGCAAACAGCATTAAATTGAAAAACAGAAAAGTGGAGAGACAGACAACAGGTAAAACAGAGATCAGTGGGCTCAAGATAGAGGTGTCGAGGTGTCTGTCCTTGCTCAATGAAATTGACCTTGAACAGATCGCTTTTCCTGGGTGGAGGAGGGAACTTCCACAATGTAAAAGGGAAACAACAACAACAGAACCTTTAAGTGTAGGGTATTTTCTAGCTTTCTATCTTTATACCAAAATTGACACTTCGAGAGTGTAGGTGGGATAGAGTGAGATCCTAACAAAAGCAACTATGTAGGGAGGGTTTCTTTCAGCTCACAATAACAAGTTACAGTCCATCACTGTAAGACAGACACAGTTGCAGGAAGTTGAGACAGCTGGTCGCATCACACCCATACTCAAGAGCAAGGAGAAATGAATGCACATACGTTCCTGTTTGCTTGTGCTAAGCTTAGGGAATGGTGCCACCCACAGTGGGCTTGGCTTTCTCCTACTGGCAGGGATGCAGGTGAACCCAACGCAGACAACCCCTCAGTGGGATTCTCTTCCCAAGTGATCTTAGGTTGTGTGAAGTCGACAATTAAATCTAACCACCACATTAGGTGACCCAGGGAAGATCTCATTTCCCTGGATCTAAGTTTCCTAGTCTGCAGTGTGAGATTTAGACAAGATCGTTTTGGAGGTATTTGCGGTCTCCAAATTCCATTGTGTTTCATATGCTTGGAAAAGTCGCTTGAGGAGAGATGCCTGTTACCTCAGCTATCATCCTGTTGGTGTCCCCAGGAAGAGCAGGTTCAAGGCTTCCTCCTCGTTTGTGGCCTGATGAAGAGACAGGTTCTTCAGGTGAATGTTCTGATCGGGGTCCTCCAATATTGTCACTCTCCTGGGGGAGAAGGGAAAGGGAGAGAACAAAGTGCTGCTAAGAAGAACTGGAAGTACTGCAACAGGCAGATGTTTAGAAACAGAGATGCCAGACACCACTGGATTAGCACCCAACACTGATATGCCCTGAACAGTGCTGTCAAACAGCCCTGAAGCTGGAAAAAATGTCTCAACCACCCAATTGAGAGTGCCTGATACTGCAATCCCCACGTCACTAAGTCACCTTAAAAAACACTTTCTATTGAGTTAAGTAATTCTTTAACTTCTTAACCTCTGTATCAATGAAAGGACACCATTTTTGGTCACAATTTAGTTTCTTATACGAGTAACACACTGATCTTTTCATTCAGGGTTTTATCATGTCCAGTGTACATGGCATCCCAAAGTCAATTAGTTTACCCATGATGAAAACTGGAGCAGCCTTCATCCCTCTTGGAGGGATTCTCTTGGATTTTTCTCACCAAGGTGAGAAAAACTTGTCAAGAAGTTTATGAGAAAGATTTCGCTTGACCATCAAATCCACTTCTTGGCCCTATTCTCCTCATGACAAATCTTTCCTTCTATTACATCTCCTGTCAGAGTCTTAGCTGTGGAATCATATCTACCACTCCAACTAACTTAGGGGTATCCCAGAGACAGCCTGTTTCCTCCCACCCCTGCTTCCGGAGATGGCAGGTAAGCATTCTTCCCTGGTCCTTTTCCAGACTTCCTGTGGTGAATAAGGTTTGGAAAACTTCTTCCAGTTCTGCTCCAAAGACCTACAGATTGGGGTCTTAGAGTGCCTAGACAGAGCTCCCTTCCAAGGGAATGGAACATTCAGAAGTGTTGCCAAAGACCGTCTCTGGGTGTGTCTGTTTTGCTTCAGACTTTAGAGTTTACGGTGTTGAGCAAAGGCTGGTGCCATCTGGCACTCTTCCTCTTTACAGGAAAAGCAAATGGACGTGCCATTTCCCTACCGTAAAGCCTTACTTATCAGGGGAAGGGGTTGATAAAGATTCCTCATGTAGGGCTGAGCACTGAAGTCTTTTATCCTCGGCACTTTGACCAGATACCCATGTTTGCATCGACTGCTGCCCACTGCAAAAGTTCCTGCTCTGACCAAAGCTGAGAGCGGCCCAGGTCTGTGGGTATCACCATATGTACTTAAAAGGCAATGTCACGGCACGACCGTTTAGCAAATTAATAGCAGCTTCTACCCTGGCGACTATGACCTTCTCAACTATTGGCTTTTGACCAGAAATATAGTACCAGGCATGAATCTCCCTCATGAGGAACAGGCTTTGAGTCCAATCAGAGAGTGGTTAGTCAGTCATAATGGTCATGCCACTATTGTAGCAGTGGAAACATCTTGCCCGGCAGGTTGGCGGTACATCATGAGGGTTCTAGCCCTGAGTACGACCATCGGTGACTTTTGATATTATGAAAGCTAGTGAGCAGGGAGGAAGTTTCCTGGTCTCTTTGAGACGGGTTTCTCTATGCTGGCAGGCTAAGTATGTCATGTCATCAGCAATAGGGTCTTCATACCCAAGAGCACACACACAGCACTGACTAGACTTAGTGGGTTATAAAAAGAAGAAGGAGAAGAAGAAGAGGAAGAGGAAGAGGAAGAGGAAGAGGAGGAAGAGGAAGAAGAGGAAGAAGAGGAAGAGGAAGAGGAGGAAGAGGAAGAAGAGGAAGAGGAAGAAGAGGAAGAGGAGGAAGAAGAGGAAGAGGAGGAAGAGGAAGAAGAGGAAGAAGAGGAAGAGGAAGAAGAAGAAGAGGAAGAAGAAGAGGAAGAAGAGGAAGAGGAAGAAGAGGAAGAAGAGGAAGAGGAAGAAGAAGAAGAGGAAGAAGAGGAAGAAGAGGAAGAAGAGGAAGAGGAAGAAGAAGAGGAAGAAGAGGAAGAAGAAGAAGAGGAAGAAGAGGAAGAAGAGGAAGACGAGGAAGAAGAAGAAGACAACATGCAGTTTGGAGAGTGACTCATTGAGGAAAAGATGGAGGAGCTGGAGAAAGGATATCCAGGTCAAAATTTATATTCTATAGATGTATGAAAGTCTCAAGAATAAAGAAGTTTATTTTTTAAAAATACAATATGTGAATAAGGAGAAAACTTATTTTGGATAAGTTTACTTTTTAAACAAAGATTTTTCAAATACCATAATTTAAAAAAAAAAATTTCCTCCATTTTGCAAGGAAGTTTCTGGCCTTTAGCATGTAATTTGTGGGTACTTAAAATACTAACTCTTGTAAGAAAATGTGTCTTGCCCAGCACATCTGCAGGCAATGTGCCCCTGGAGGTATGCTCCTTTCCTGCAGATGACTCCTCGTCCCCATCAATGGTACCCACAAGATGGAAAAACTCACCTCCCTCAGTAAAAACAAGTGCAATTTGTTTGTTTTTTAAATGGGACTCACAGATGAGCTTATTGAAAATGCTTGGAAAGTCAGAAGGTTCTCTTAATTGGAATAGATGAGCTGTGTTCTATTTTGAGGAAATTCCTTTATGCCTTTGATTTTTGCCTCTGACCAGCTTCAGGCTCTGGCTAAATTCAACCTCCAGGGACACAGAAGACAGGATTCTCTCTAAATTGCAGATTTCACCGATGAAGGCGAGAGATTAAACCATATTTGGAGATGAAGTCAGGAAATAGGTGATAAGACGGTTTAATATTAAAAGCCGGGAAGAGAGAATCCAAGCACTTAGCGTGAAGAAAAGAATTCTCCATCTCCAAGGCACTTGCCTGTAATAAATGGAGGATAAACATTGGTGTGTCTTTTGACTGAACACCATTCCTTCTCAGAAAGACCCCAGCAGAGTGAACTCAGAGAGAGAGGGGCAGTGAGAACTCACCTTGACCCTGGCCATCCATCATAACCCTAGCCCGTGCTACAGCCCTAAGGATAGCCCTGTATACCCATGGCACTCATCCTAACCCTGGCCCTAGCCTGAACGCTAGCCCTGACCCTAGCTCAAACCCTAGCATTCACCAGACCCCTAACCTGAATCCTAGCTCTAGTCCTAAAGCTAGTCTCAACTGGAAGACTCTCCCTAGCCCTGAACCTACTCCAGGCCAAAACCGTGAGAGGAGCAGGGTCACGCTCACTGAGCAACACATTCCCGCCCTGGGCATCTGCGTTGTCTCATTTAACCCAGCAGGTCTCTTAAGGGTTCCTGATTTGACTGGTCCTGGCGCTGGCTGCGTATCAGATTTTGTCACAGTTCTAGGTGACTCTGGCCTGTGGCCAGTGCTGAAAGCCACAGATCCTGTGAAGGCAGAAGCAGGTAGGGGCTGGCTCTGGTTCCCTTGATTTTCCTTCCCAGCCAGTTCCGTCTCTTGCCCCAAGGGGAAATTTATTGCTCTCTGCAGCTGAGGCCGGGAGAGAGCCACACCAGTGCACTGGCAAGAGTCTAACCGTCTGAAGCAGACAGGCATGGCGTGATTTGCCTTGGAACGTCCATTTAGTTTTAGACTACGCACTCCGCCTCCTTACAATAACGCCCTTGGGGCCTACTTCCTTCACCTGCATGTTCTGTACACACGCACACTGTTCCCCAGACAGTGCGCCTGTCAACCTCAGAGCCGCCTCATATCCCACCTGGAACCCGGCTCCACCCACTCCCATCTCGGAATAGTAGTACCTGGCTCTTCCTTCTCTTGAACCTCAGAAAGGGAAGCCCCAAACAATAATTAGGGCTCTCAGGTTCCCTCACTCATGGGCCCTGCTGTCAAACTTGACAGAGTGTCCCTCCATAACCTGCACTATTGCTTTGCTAAAAACCAAAGCCCCCTTGCTTTCAATGCAAATCTGAGTGAGGCCCAAGTTTCAGTTCATTGAATAAAGGGCCATGAACCGAAATGCCCAGGTCCTGACCACCGGTAATGCATTCTTCCATGGAAAGCTTCTACTGGTCAAGTAGCCCGTTGGAAAACCAAGCCGTGTGACATTAGCCACAGCAATAACTATGACTTGGTGGGGATTGGATATCTCGCTAAGTACCACAGGGCTTATTTCATCACTAAATTTAAAAAAAAAAAACAATTTTGAGTATGTTCTGCCATTGTGTCAATTAAATAGAAAAGACGGCAAGCACAGGGGTTGCTGCCCAGGCTCAGCAGGTCACTGGTTTGGGGTTGTATTTGGGTAGATCAATGACAGGGTAAGGAGGAAAGAGTAGCTCCCTGTTATCATCATCGGTGTTTGGCTTTGCTACTGTTTCCTTCTAGATTATTCACAGCCTCTGATCTCTGACGTGGTTACTCTGGATCAATTAAATACATTGACGGCAGGCGCCTGCCTGGCTTTGCCGCTTTGGTCAAAATCCAATTTGCGTTTCCGACAGCTTCTGGCTCACGGTGCTTTTAGCTGTCTTTATTTCTCAGAATGTTTTTTGATACTGGGTTTCTTGTGTGTTCTGATTTCTTGTCTATGGAGGTTTAGAAAAGCAGGTAACAGTTGCTGGCTAATGTCGAAACTAGCTGATCTCTCTCGGTCTGCTAAACGGAGTGTGGGCACCCAGGAAGAGAATCTACCTCTGGCATCCTGGAGCAGTCCTATTTATTTCCTTGTTTGTTTGTTTGTTTTCTGAGACAGAGTTTCACTTTGCAGCCTTGTTCACCTGGAACTTGCTATGTAGATCAGGCTGGCCTGGAACTGTCACAAAGATTCCCCTTGTATGCTTCCAGGCTGCTGGGCTTGAAGGCCTGCAGCACCATGCCCAGCTTCCTGTGAAGTAAAGAGTCTCTCTCTCTCTCTCCCTCCCCCCTCCTTCTCGCTCTGTCTCCCCTCCCTTCCCTTCCCTCTGGTTAGGGTCTCTCTAGCTGTTCTTCACAGACTGTCTCCTGGTTCTGCCCCCTCCCTTGCAAGGCCTGCTCTTGCTCCCTGGAGCTCTCCCTGCCAGTCTGTCAGCCCCACCCCCCTCTCAAGATCTGGAAACCCTGCTCTGGCTACTCCTTTTGCCTTGGATGCTTGCGGGGAGATGAGAACGGTCTCAAGTCTACAACAGCTGGCGTCGTTTTTTTGAGGTTGGGGAAAACGGAGATCACTGGTAAACGTTTTTCAGCAAGTTGATCTTCCCCTGGCCCTTTCTCTCCAGCTCCATCTGGCACTGCAGACCTCATTTCCTTAGACTTCCGCCCATCCCTTGGTTCCGACTGCAGTTTTTACAGACTTGCTAGAGGACCGTAGTAGTTTCTTAAATAAACATTCTGCTTCCAAGATGGAAACCCACCAGACTATTTATTTGATTCCTTTTGAGTGGGCCTGTGAATAGTTTCCCCACAAGATGTTTCTAAAATGTTTAGATTTCAGGCAAAAAAAAAAAAAAAAAAGAAAAAAGAAAAAAAGAAAAAATCACTGATCATCCTGAGTTGGACACCTAAGTGGAAAAGTTCTGCTAAGTGTACCCAGCCTGCTTAATGATGGGGAGGCAACAAGCTTTGTGTTTTGTCTATAAACAGAATCGTTTCCATTTGGCTACTTGGTAGGAATTCGTAGGCTCCTCGTAACTTACTGGAAGGCACATGGAAAACAATAGCCAAGATCTTGCTTTCAACAGTAGAAGCCACCAATGAGAGAGCCGTCCCTACTCCACAGCTCCCACTCCTCTGAGACATTTCAGAGCCATCCCTTTCCCAGAAGTTACAACCAGGAATATGGACCTTCATTCTCATGTTAGAGACAAGCGCTTCCATGTGATTTCTTTTTTTTTTTTTTTTAAATGGCAACTTGCAAATGTCCCATTCAATCATGCAGGCTATGGGCTGTACACTGGCACTGTGTCTAAGGAGCGCCTCCCATCCTATAGACACCCAGGTGTCTATAGAGAGCTAGCTGTACAGTGTCTTTTCATCAAGATTCAATACTGGATGCTGGAGTCTACTGATTCTTTTTTTTTTTTTTTTAAGATCTATTTTATATGGGGTGTGTGTGTGTGTGTGTGTGTGTACATACCAACATATGATCCCCTGGAGCTGGAGTTACAGACATTTGTGAGCCACCCAAAGGGGGCTTGGCTCTGAATTCTGGTCCTCCCATGGAGCAGTAAGCAGTCTAAGCCACTGAGCCATCTCTCCAGACTGTGATTCTTTTACGGTAACAGCCATGAAAATCATCGGAGTCTTAAATAGTATGCTTTCTGTTTGGGAATGCTAAAATTAGATGAAGCTAGGTGACTATTTTCTGCATAGCTAAGACTAGCGGTCCTCCTGTTTTGCCTCAGGAGACACACTTAAACTCTAACTACTTTCCCATTGCAGCATGTGACACGAGGTGCTTTCACAAACAACTTCTATTTTCATTTTAAAAGGCTTAAATAGAGAATCTACTGAAGACATAGATGTATATTTGTGTGCATATCTAAATGTGGCTAATTACTTTTAAAAAAATCAAGCCTCTTAGGATAACTGTAGATTCTTATCAGCTGCGGGAAATAGTGCAAAAAAAAAAATGCCACAGATCTGGAGCACATATTTTCTCCTATGCGCATGTATGTGTTTGTATGCCGCCTGTGTGTAGGCATCTGCAGAGGCCGGAAGAGGGCACTGGATTCCCTGGAACTGGTTTACAAGTGGTTGTGAGCTGCCGTGTCGGCAAGAACAGTTAGTACACGCTCTTAATCCCTGTGCTATCCTCTCCAGGTCCTCTGGTGAGCACGTCCTGGGGAACTATTAACATAGCACAGGTGGGACAATGGTGCTGAGAGCTTCCAACATGCTGTGCTCATGTCTGAATGTGTGTATGTTCGCCTTTAACACTCTATGGCTTTATACTGCCCGAGAGTCTTGGTGCAGAGCAGCAGAACAGTTCTTAAACACGCCAACCCTTCCTGGTGTTCTTATACAGCCGTCCCCATTCTCTATTGCCAGCTGCTGTTTCTGCTCGTCTGCTACCCGTTTATGTCATTCTGGTCCCCAAAGAATGTCTCAGAGGTGGGGTAAGGCAGAATACACGAGGCTTCCTGGAGACTCTGCCCAGTTGCTGGCTGTGTCAATAGTTCATCCCTTTCCATTGCTGATGGATATTTTCTGTTCTATGCACATCAGGGGTAACACACTTACGCCATGAATTCTCTGGTCTTTGACACCTGCAAGGTGTCGTATATCCACTGTGACCACATCATATAACCACATGGACTATTTCCACATTCATGATTCCCCTTTTGAATTCCACCCTTCTTCCTTCTTCCTCAAGCCCTGACATGTGATTGTCCCCAATTGTGCCTTCCCCCGGAATGTCAACCAGATGGACATGCAAGGTTTCTTTGTGACTCCTGTGCTGTTGCTATGCCTTTAAGCTTCTTCTGTGGCTTGGGGTAGCTTTCTTTGTGTCGACAAATAACAACAACATTTGGATACAGCCCAGTTTAGTCATCCTCTTGAGGGACGTCACGGTCATACTCGGCTTGGGGTGAGAACGAATGCGGCTGCTCTTCACACTTGTGAGCAGGATCTTGTCTAAGTTTTCAACTCACTTGGGTGAACATCTAGGAGCATGGCTGCTATGTTGTGTAACGGACGCCTTTTGCGATGCTTCCAGTTTGTCTCCTGGCTGTGACCCTGTCATTTTGCATTACCACCAGCTCGTAGCCACTCTCACTGGGCGCATGCCATGTTCATTAATTCTTTTAAAACAGGCTTTCACAGAACAACAAATTAGTTTGAATGAAGTTCAACTTCTCGGTATTGTCTTCTTTCATGGATCATGCTTCTGGTGTTTTATCTGAATACTCATTGCCTAACTCAGATTTACCTGGATTATTCCACGTTATCCTCCAGATTTTTATTTTTGAACTGTGTATTTAGGTCTGTGATTGGTTTCACTGATTTTTGTAACAGGTGTAATATATGTTTATTTTAATTTTTATTTTATTGTTAATTTGTATGTGTGTGACCGTTTCTGCGTGTCTATGTGCGTGTGCAGAGTTCGCCTCTGGCCTGAACCAGCAGCGTCACACTGCAATGAAAGGCAAGCTACTGAAGGACAGTCCCTCAAGCTCATGACATCTCTAGCAACGACCTGATCAACACCGAGAGTCACTATTAAATTCCAAGCATGCTTAGGGATGCAGAGGGCACAGGGGAAATGGAAGCATCGCCCTTGCTCTTTTCCAGAGGGGAACATAAGAAAACATCCGAATCACCCTTCTTGTGTGAAGTAGAGAAAAGTCACCGAGAAAGACCCACGCTGTGATCCTCACCGATCCTTGAACTCTAGGCAATGGACACAGGAAAGCTGATAAACAGCATTTGACCCAATGCCTACACTGTGTAAAGAAACAGAGAGAGAAAGAGAGGGAGAGGGAGAGGAGGGGGAAGGGAGGGAGAGAGGAAGAAAGGAAGGAAGGAAGGAAGGAAGAAGGAAGGAAGAAGAAAGAAAGAAAGAAAGAAAGAAAGAAAGAAAGAAAGAAAGAAAGAAAGAAAGAAAGGACTAGTCTAAGTTTCTAGCTGTGCTGAGATTCTGAAGATCCTGGCTTTTCTCAAGCACCCTGCGCACCCTTAGAGAAGCCTGCACTCCCAGAGAGCAGTGCCCCTTTCTCACCCCAGCTGCGCCTTACCCTGTACAGAGGATTCACATGGACTTGATTTGGGCTCTGAGCCTCCTCTCCTTCCTCATCATCTTGGTTTCAATTTAATAGATAGTTCCCCCCTTTTCCCTTTTCCCACGTGTGCATGTGTACATGCAAGCTTGCCACGTGTGGGTGTGCGTGCATATGTGCATGTGTACATGTGGAGGCCCGAGTTTGATGCTGGGAATTGTTCTCCATTGCTCTTCCACTCCCGAGGCAGGGTCTCTTAATCAAACTCAGAGCACGCCAGTATGGCTAGTCTCCTTGGCGGCTTGCTCTGGAGATCCTGTCTCTGCCTTCTGAGGATGGAATTAACAGGCAGACCACCGTAACTACCCTGGCTTTATGAGGGTTCTGGGGATCTGGGCTCTGGGCCTCACACTCGCATGGTGGCGCTTTAACCATAGGGCTACCTCCGCAGCCCCATAGATAATTTTTGAAAAATTATTAAGGCATTGACTACTAATCCAAGGGGGGCATGCTCCTTACCACACGCACCCCAGCTCAGAAGACTTTATTAGAGATATACACACACAGTGTGGTATGGCAGACAACAAGACCACATCTGCAAAAGTCTTGGTTGTCACCTACTCAAGTTCTTGGTGGAAATTTTTTAATGCACTCTTTAATTCTTGCAGGCCCAGGGTATAAAACTCGTGAAACCCCTCTTGCCACTCTAGCACGAGAGTGTGGATATCCGCATTTTAACTGTTGCTCTACTGTCAATTAACTGCTCTGAAGTGCTGGCTAAATCAAACCTTCCTGGGTTTTATGTCCCAAGTCAGCGGTGACAAAACAGACCTTTGGCGGTTCACCTTTCAATTCTAATTCAATCAGATCTGAGGTTCAAGTTAGTGTTACCTTATCTCATATTCTTCCTCTACTTCTTTCCTTTCTTTTTGTCTTTTTGTAAATATCTCAGCTTTATCTCTTCTCCCTGTTTACCAAAGACGCGCTCACAATTCCTGAATTATTGCTCAGTTTCTGTAAACTGTTAGGCATTGATGAGCCTAATTGAAAACCTCCCCTGAGTTCGGGAAGATTCTCAAAACAATACAGGTGATTACCATCACCCACCAGAACATTGCAGTAAGACCCTATTGCTGAAGAAATCACACAATTTTGTCACAGGTCTTGGAGAAATCAAGCTGATTTTTTACCTGGAAGCTTTCTCTCTGCTGGCTAGTTTTCATAGTTCTGGAAGGTGCTATGCAGGCTGCTAGGGGAGAAAAGTTATCAACAATCTTATCCAGAAGTGAACCGTGTTAGCTACAGTAATGACTGGCCTGACAAGATGCCCATCGGTATAATAGTGGCACGAAAGTTATGGGTGTAACCAATGGCTTTCTACTTGAATTTGAGGCCCACTGTAAACCTGGCCAAGAATCCAGGGTTGGGGAGCTCATAAGCCCTATAGGTGAACCTATGCTATTATTTTGCTAGACAGACATGATATCAAACTACATTTTAAATATACTGAAAACAATCTTAAACAAGATTTAATCTGGAGGTAGATAGGTCAGCCTGGAGACTATAAAATAAAAAGTTGATGAGCACAGAAGTGAACCTCAAGCCAGAAGCCTGACATTCAATCCCTTTCTCAAACTGGTTCCAGTGGCTTCTGGGATTTCTTTCAGGTGACCTCTTGTTGTCCTGCATCTAGGCTGCCGGGACAGGAAATAAACTGGGCAGACTTCATGCAACAGAAATATTTCTCATAGTTGTAGAGGCTGGAAGTCGAAAATCAAGGGGTCAGCTCATCCCTCTTCTGAATTATAAACTACCAACTTCCTTGGAGTTCTCAACATTATGAAATGCACAAACCAGTGTCCATGGTCCTCTTTTATGAGACTAGAAACTGTATTGAGCAGGGTTGTGCCTCGAGGACCTGATCACACCTCCAGAGGCCCCTAACACCATCACACGGGTGTGAGTTGGCATCACCCAACATTCCCAATGCACAGCCTTTTCACCCGTGCGCTATGTCTGATGCTGCTCTTCCCAGCCCCACTAAGAAGCTTTACCTTTTAGAAGGCAAAATCCATTCTCCTAAATTTGTAAAGCCATTCTCTTCCATAGAGTTGGTCATCTTTATTCTTTCTCTACTTTTATATCAGTGTTTATAATACAAATAATTTTTTCTCTTTCCTGACTCCATCTTGGGGATTTTATAAGCATAAAAAAGGTGATATGTGAAAAATCTCAACCAATATTCATGAAAGAATATATGGATTATGAATTTTATTTCTTTACAATTTTTCACTAATAACTTAGTTATTAAATATAAAACATATATTCAGTAATCAATTGGTTATCTTTATCACAGAAAATGCATATGTATTTCTGAATTATTTTAGAGTACTTTGTAAGAATAATAAAAATATATATTTGGGGGATGGAGAGATGGTTGAGCAGTTAAGAACACATACTTCTCTCCCAGAGGACTCAAGGTTAGTTCCCAGCAACCATGTGAGGCAGCTTACAACCACTTATAGTCCCAGCCCCAGGGAACTGGATGCCCTCTTCTGGATTCTACCGGTATCTGCACTCATGTGCACATACCCACATACACATACACACATTTAAAAATAAAATGAATCTTTAAAACATATTTTTTCTTGGCTGTAGGCAACTTTCAATTAATTAAAAACACCTAGAAATAAGCATATTAACAATTAACAATTACTACATCTAACTCAGACAGGTTTTCAACCAAAGAGCAATACTGTGTGACCCTGGCAAGGGGACCCGGCTCTGTCAACAGGTCCGAAGACTACATTCACTGAAAACAACTAGTGTGGTCTGATCAAAGGGTTATAAATGTCTGTGCTAATGACAACAGAGAAGCATTTGGGGGACATTTTCCAATTTTACTTTCTCAGACTATCTTACTGCTGCATAAATTGAATACTGTTTTTGGAAGAAGGATGTAATTAGAGGAGTACATGGGCTTTGTGTGGCAGGGGTAAAATACGGTCCCCAATATCCAAACGCCCACTGAGTTTATGCACTGCACTCTCATGCCCCCTCCAGGGAGGTTCCTCTAGAGATGAGCTGCAAGCCATCTTAGTTCCCATCATTCCTGCACATTACAGAAAGATGCTGCTTTCCAATATTTGCTAATTATGATCGAGACCAGAGACACAGCAAATTTCAAAGGAAACGAACATCTGAAAACCATTTCCCGCTGGCCTTTGTTGTCCTGCTACTCACGGAAGATCTTCCAGTTTGGAGGCCTCGTGTCGTGGATCCAGCAGGTCATAGCCACATTCGTTGTAGATTTCCAAGTAAGAAATGTGTGTGGTGTACATCTTGCTGCTGTCCTGATTGGAGAAGGAAAGGCGTTATTTAATGACTGAAAGCGACTGGCTAGAGAGAGATGCATCGTGTGTCTCTGGGCCTTTCTCACAGAGCCCTTCTTTTGCCTTCCCTTGTTATATGGTTTACATTTTCAGTTCGTGACACTTTCGAGTTGCCGTGGCCATCTGCGTGAAGCTTTCGTTTTTCTTCCTTCCTTCCTTCCTTCCTTTCTTTCTTTTTTTTTGTAATAGCCAATATCCATGATTACAAGTAACTTCAGTCTGCTAGTTTTTATTGGTTCCACATTATACATAAAAAGTCAACATATACTTGCAGTGAGCCAAGATGGTTGTAGAATTGAATACCGTATTTTTAACTTTCCAGATCCACCCCCCCCCAAAAGGTTACCAAGAAAAACAAACAAACTTACATCCTGTGAACAGTCTATTCATAAAAGAGAAAAGATTGTTACTTTGGTTCTAAGCCTTTAGTAGTTTATGTTCTTGATCATGATTCATTTTTCCTTTACTTTCCTACTACTACGAATTTTATATTCTTTAAAAAAATTTAATTATTTACCCTGTGTGTGTATGTGGTGTGTGTCTATGTGTATGTGCACGTGAGTACAGGCACCCACAGAGGCCAGAAGAGGGCACCAGATCCCCTGGGGCTGGAGTTGTAGGCAGTTGTGAGCCACCCAGTGTGGGTGCCGAGAACCAAGCTCCATCCTCTGCGAGAGCGGTCATGATCCTAACAGGGTTTCATGCTAATAATAGGTGAAGAAATAACCCTGATCTTGCAAAACTGCAACAAGAGGGGAATGTCTACACTTGAAGTCCCAGGCACCAGTGAGCCACCATGGCTGTTGCTATTGTTACTGCTGTTGGTAACTGTTTTCAAGTATTACGTCTACAAGTCTCCAGATGGAGAATTAAGTGTGATGCATAGTCTTGGGGTCAACTACAGTGTCACCTAGGAGACACATCTCTGGGCATGCCTGTAAGGGGTAACTGGGGAAAGAATATCCTCCACGAATATGGGTGGCGCTTTCCTCTGAGCTGGAGTCCTGAACCAAATAAGAAGGGGAAAGAGAGGAAGGGGCTGAGCTCCAGCATTCACCACTGTGCATTCATTTCTGACTGAGGACACAATGTGACCCGTCACTTCATGCCCCTACCACGTCCTCCTTACGTGGTGTCCTTATCTCCTCAAACACTGAGGCAAAACAAACCTTAAGCTGCTTCTGTCGGGTATTTTGTTACAGCCACAGTCAAAGTAGCTAAACAATACAAGAACAGAGTAGGAAAGAGCACGCAAAAGGAACAGTGAACTCCAGCTGTCATCTGTGATGGAGACGCTCTCCTTTTTAGGGTTTAGGGTAAGAAGTTAGGGGAGTGGCAGGAGCTGCCCTGGGGTAAGGACAAAGCCTTGGCTCCCCCAGCTTCCGCTTCTGAAGTTTTACTGGCATGCACACTCTGATCTCACTGGGTGATGTGGCTGGCTAGCTACCTTTCTTGGTCCTTTTCAGCGAGTGGGTTGGTTGCCAGACTGTAATGTAACACACGTGTTTCCTTCAGACAGCCGTCTCCTCTGCCCCAAACAAGTCTGAGTCTTACAATGCTCCAACATGAGGAGTGATTTCTGAAATGAATAGAATCCTAAGTCCAGTAGAAATGTGTTCTTATCAGTCACAGGCGTTTCACAACCCACGATGCACTGGGTTCCGTTTGTCCTGTCTGTCCTGAAGAGACACTTGGCCTTACTTAGTCTTGCGGTGAGCTCTCTGGTGTAACTAAACAAGGTTTAGAGCGACATCAATGACAAAGGTTTCTACCAACAACCCTGACAGATGGCCCGTGCTCGGGGGACTTACTTGTTAGACTTCTGGAGATGTTCTTTGATGACCACAGAGGAAATTTTAGAAGAGACAAAACATGCTTTCTATTAGGAAAGGATTCATTTATTTTATTCAAGCTAACTAGGGAAGTTGGTTTCATTGGTACTGAGAGTTTCAAAAGATTACCTGAAATTGGTCAGGTACCCTTTGGCCACGCGTACATACATGAACATTAATGAGTACGGAAAAAGTCCTTGGCATTTGCATATGCAAATATTAATGGTATGCTAATAATGATATGTACTAAAGCCTACCTGTGTGGCGGGAATTGGACACGATCTTTACAGATGTGCTTTTACTGTTTTTAATATTGTGTTCCTCTGTGTGGGTATGCGCATGATAATTCAGTGCCTCTGGAGGCTGAAAGAGGGTATTGAATCCCCTGGAGGCAGAGTTATAAGCCACTGTGAGTTGCCTGATATGGGTGCTTGGAACAAAACTCAAAACCTATGCAAAAGCAAGACATGCTCTTAATGGCTGAGCCATCTCTCCAGCCCAAGATCTTAAATTGCCATGTGTTTTGCCCCTCGCAACAGCTGCATGACATTGAGACAGGAAGCCACATGCCATCCATGGTATACACGCTCAGTACCCTGACAGCCTGCACAACCCTGCCCATCCCTTCTAAGATGGTAGCCTTCCATTTTGGTCAGTGGCAGCAAAAACTATTGGAAAGTTTAGCCCCTACTTGTGAAATGTGTGAGCAAGGCAAAGCAGGTGCTGTCAGGAACACATGAGGAAATGAGGAGAAGGTCCTGGATGTGGCAGGCACTCCCCTCAGCCCTCCCTCCTCCGTAGCTGGCACGCTCGGGCCAGTGAGAGAAGAGCTGAACTAATGGATAATTGCTGCTGGATGGATGGCAATTAGAGTTATGCAGATCTCAGCAATTTCTTCTTGTCCTTTGCAACTCAAAATGCAAATAGCATTCAGCAGGGAATTCCAGAGTGGCTGTTACAACGACCCAGTTACACATTCTTTATACAGAATTCAAGGGCTTGCCTGAGCTGGAAGGGAGACAGGAAGGCCTCCAGGACTTCTCAATCCTTGCCTTCAGAAAATGGAAAGCAGAAACCCACAGAAGTTAAGTGACTCATCACAGGAAATGGATTTAAACACAGCCAACAGAACACAGCCAATCTGAGCTACGGAGGAAGTGGGGGCAAGTCAACGAAGCAGTTTGGCTTTACAGAGCTGTGGGCTGGCTATTGTAAGATGCGGGCCCAGAGAAAAATACTTCAATGAAGGCTCAGTTTTTCCAGCCATAAAATGGGAATAAAGATGCTTACTTTGCTAGTTATAATATATGATGTATTAAAAAGCCACACTTGGGGGCTGGCTGGAGAGATGGCTTAGTGGTTTAGAGAGCATTTGTTGATCTTGCAGAGGACCTGGGTTCAATTCCTAACATCCATATCGTGGCTCACAACCATCCTAACTCTAGTTCCAGGGGATGGAACACACTCTTCTGGCCTCCGTGGGCACCAGATATGTGCATAGTACACAGGCACACATGCAGGCAAAACATTTACACTCACACACACACACACACACACAAATATTAATTAAATGTTAATTAAATTAATTAATATTAATATATATCAAAAGCCACAGGTGCTTAAGGAACTCAATAGAGTGCCTAGAGACAGAGATGCCTCTAGAACACAATTATGTTCATTGTAGTAGGGTTTGTATTCCAGCAAACCCCTCCAGCTTCTGTTACTATCATGGGAGGTGATAACCATGCCATCTGATTAATTTGGTATTTTAGTGGCTAAAAGAAAAATTAGTTTTAGTAAAGGGGTTTCTGAGTATAAGGTACGAGCTGGTAAAAGGTGGTGTCTGACTTGGGGAGATGGCTCAGCGGGTACAGCGTTTGCTGTGCAAGTGTAAAGAGCTGAGCTCAGATTCCCAAGCCCATGTGGAAAGATGGATGTGCTGGTATATGGCAGAGATTCTGATGCTGGGTTGTGGTGGGGAAGAGAAGAAAATCCCCCGAGTTCACCGACCGGCCAGTCAAATCAGTGAGCCCAGGTTCGACGAGAGACCCTTCCTCAAGGGGAAAAAGAAAAGTAGAGAGCAATAGAGGGCCTCTGACATCAACTACGGTACCCCTGCCCACGCCAGCGCCTACATACACCCAGACGCACCAGCATCCGTCACGTCAACTCCCACGCCCACGCAAAAGGTGGCATCAGTTCTTAAGCCTTGGAGGTATCCCAGATGGAGCTCCAGACTGTGCTGAAGTCCCAGCCGTGGTATGGGAAGCACCTTCTTAATTTCCACTCCTCCAGCAAAAGTTTTAAGTTTCTATTTAAGTTATTATTTAAGTTTTATTTAGATGGGAAGGCCAGAATTATCCTACAATAATGCATTCTCATGAGGGTGCAACGTAATAGAATACCACGGCACATTCTCCTCACCGTAGTGTATTTCTTCTGAATATAATGTGAACTTTCTTCTTCTTTACCTTTTGCAGCTCCTCAAAGATGTAGGAGAGCGTCCTTGGGATGATGCCTCTGTCCGTGTAGCGCTCCGCCCCGCCTGTGATGGTGAAAGTCTTGCCGCTGCCTGTCTGGCCATATGCGAAGATGGTACCATTGTAACCTGCCAAGACGCTGCAAGAAGAAATGACAGAGCTTTAATAGTTAAATGGACATCCACAGTGGTTCAGGGTGCCTCATAATTACAAAGTACCTTATAAATAATATTGAAAATATGGTTGTAAGTTATTTACAAAATATTGGATTATATGTTGATTCAGCTAGAATTTACCTGTGTGTGTGTGTGCGTGTGTGTGTGTGTGTGTGTGTGTGTGTACCTATTCATGTCTACATGCACCTCTGTAGGACTTCATATGGGGGCCAAAGGTCAACACCGTGCATCTTCCTAAATCCCTCTCCCCACGGTTTTTGAGACAGCCTCTTTCACTGAACCTGGAGCTCACTAATTGACTAGACTGGCCAGGCAGCAAGCCCAGGGACTCTGCTGTCTCCCCGTCCCTGGCTCTGGGATTACAGCTCCTGCTGCTGGGCTCAGCTTTTACATGAATGCTGGAGATGGAACTTGAGTCCTCACGTTTGAGTGGCGAGCACTTTACCCACCAAGCCATCTCCCTGGTCCGCAGAGTTGTTTTCCATCCTAGGGTTTCAAGATAGCAATGCCTTTCACTACGTAAGAACATGCCACTCAACTGCAGTTCAGCATTGCAAATGCTGTCTTCGGGCTTCACTGCATTAAACGTTAAAAAAGAAATGAGTTGGGAAAAATCATCAGAAAACACTTGTGATTTGACAGGGTATTTGTCTGTCTGTCCTCTGTGCAACTCCCTTGGTGAATACTCATGTCGATTGCCATCCTTGAATTACTAGGCAGGCCCTTCTTACAACTGAGCTCCATGTAATGTAACTCTCTGTGTAAGACCTACCACTGAGAGAAAGTCCTCAGGAACGCCCATCCCCTGCACTGAATGAGGGTTTGGTGGAAGATGTTGGCCCATGCGCATTATTCAGCCCAGTGCAGCACTGTCCCATTTGACAGTGGTCTTAAGAAGCCTTCAAACCGCCACATATAATGCAGGCTTTTAACAGCATGCTCTGTATGATACATGAAACAGTAAATGCTTGCAGGTCTGCTATCTTTCTTGCTACAAGCGGCTCCTTGGTACCAGAGATGCTTCCATCAACCAGCTGCCATGATGTCAGCTGATGGGAACCATGTTCTCTCAGTGGGTTTTAAGTGGAAGGCTCCTCTGAGATCACTGTTCACCGTTTGCAATGGGGGACCCTGCTCTACCCTGGCTGCTGAGATTCCGCCCACAGTTCACCCTGGATTTCACTCTCCTTTTGGGACTTTATGTTGAGGGACCTGATCTCACAGTGATCCCAAGATTATGCAGGCATTGGCCAGAGCTTATTCTGAAGTGGTTAGGTAAGCCCTTAGCACCTTACGCAGCTAGAAACCTCACCATGATGTGTTCAGCGACAGAGTGATGTGTAGTTCATCCTGTGCAGAGGTGCCAGTATTGCTTACAAACCCAAAGGGCTTAGGACAGGGAGTCGGGGGGAAACGTCACTACTGTGTGGGTCAACACTCTGCTTTTAAGAAGGTGGATCATGTGTCCACCTGTGTCTTCATATGGAAACTGCCCACTGTTGACATTCTCAGCTTGTAAGAGGCTGGGATTACCGTGATGCACGGAGTTGCATTATTACTGAGTCTTTCCCATCCATGGGATCTGTCACCAAGAAGACAGAGGTGTCTCATTACAGTATCATCTGCATGCAGAATACTTTGTGCTACAGTAAATGAGGTCAACAATGTTAAGCACTAGACATTGAACACTTGACAGAAAGTGTTTAAATCCTTTACATTTTAAACTCATTAAATTCTTGACAGAAAGAATTGCTAATATGAGGCATTATCAGTTGCAAAAGGCAAAGGGTAGCTGGGTGGCGGTGGCGCACGCCTTTAAATCCCAGCACTAGTGGGGCAGAGGGAAGCCGGTCTCTGTGAGTTCGAGGCCAGCCTGGTCTACAGAGTGAGTTCCAGGACAGCCAGGGTTACAGCAGAGAAACCCTGTCTCGACAAACCAAGACCAACTAACTGAACAAACAATCAAAGCAAAGGACATGAGCAGAAATTAGTACTTCTATTTTAACACAGACACAACTTACAGAATGTGAGGACAGAGGGTGGCCTGTGGGTCTTCTCTGACCATGCACATAATTTTTTTTATACCCAAATCTTATCTCACACTGCTAGTTGTCCCTGTCTAGCTGCCTCTAATATGTGTTTTCCTTGCCCCGGTCTGCTGTGGGATGCCACAGTTTCCTGGAACCCAGCATAAAGCAAGAAGAATGTAGGATCCACCTACTCCCTCCAGCTTGCCCCAGGGAACACTTACACAAAGGGACAATGGTGAAATCTGTCCATTTCCTTTATCTAGAAGCTCCACATCCCAAATCAACCTTGTGCCCTCTCTTCACTGTGCCCAGGCATCTTTACACGCTATTCTAGTCTCATATGTCCTAAGAGACGGTACAAGGTGAGAATAAAGAGAGTGAGATGGTGATGTAATTAAGCTCCATTTGCCCACAAGAACAAAGACAACATGGCAAAAAGTGTGAAGATCCACTTCTTCATGACCTTGAAAGGGATCTCAACATGTCCAGCAGTTCAAGTAGAGCTTAAAAAAAACCAAAACAGTAGAAACAGTGGGCTCCATGATGTTTCAACTTCAGAGCTCCTAGCCCTTTCCCCCAACTCCAAGGAAATCTTTAAAAACAACATGCCTGCCAAACTGTGGTGGCACATGCATTTAATCCCAGCCCCTCGGGAAGTTCAAGGCCAGCCTGGTCTACAGAGTGAGTCCCAGGACAGCCAGAGTTGCAACAGAGAAACCCTGTCTCGAAAACAAAACAGAACAAAGTCAAACAAAACAGACAAAACAAAACACACTGACCAAGACAACTACCCTGAAGGAAGAGTTTATTTGGCCTTACAGTTTCACAGGGTAAGAGTCCATCATGGCAGAGAGCTGGGGCAGCAGACACGGTGGCCAAAGCAGGAATCTGAAGGCTCACCTCCTCACCAGAGAGACCAACCCGGAAGTTAGGTGAGGCTTGAAAACTCTCAGATCCCGCCCTCAGCGACACACTTCCTTCCGTAAGGCCACTCCCCCTAACCCTCCCCACAAAGCAATGCCAGCTGCAGACCACGTCTTCAGGTACTAAAGCCCACGAGGGCATTTCACATTTGAATCTCCACGTTGCGCAAAGGTAAAAGGCAATCAAGGGAGCTCGGGAGGTGGCTCTGTGGGTAAGAGCACCTTCTGTTGTAGATATGAGGGTCCCAGCACCCACATAAGAGGTCAGTGTGGGCATGTGGGCACCTGTAACCCCAGCGGGGTGGGAGGGGACAGGAGGATGGGTGGAGCTTGCTGCCCACCAGCCTAGATCGAGACGGTCGCTTGAGAGGGATACAGCCGGACATTAGTCATCCTCCTCAGGCGTAGACTTCATGACTAAAGAACAGTAAATGTATTATTGAAGATTTGGTCACACACACGCACACATACACACACACACACACACACACACACAAATAAATGAAGAAAGGAAGAAAAGTAGGCAATGAATTTAAATAGATTTACGTTTTTTAATTCTGGTGAATAAACAAATGTGTCATCTCCATACCATATATCCATATAGTCAAAAGAATAAACTGTTGGTATGTTCAACTCCAAAGCCTATGTTAGAGGAAAGAGACAAGTCACAGAAGGTCATACATTGTAAGACCTTGTCCATGAGAAAGATTTAGATACGCAAATTCCATCCGGATAGAAAGTGGATTAGTGTTCTGACTCCAGCCGGGTGGAGACAGAAAACAAACGGGGAGCAAAGGCTGCGCACAGTTAAGGGTTTCTTCGGGGGTAACAAAAGTGTCCTAAAATTAACTGATGGCCATTGACAGCTGCACACGGTTATGCTAAAAGCTACTAAATTATATCCATCAGCAAATTCTACTACATTTATTAAATTGTGTGTGTGTGTGTGTGTGTGTGTGTGTGTGTGTGTGCACACCAGGGTGCATGCGTGGAGATCCAGGGGCAGCTTAACAGCCAGGCTTCTCTCCACCACACGTGTTCTGGGGATCAAATTGGGGTCCACAGGCTTGGCAGCAAGAGCCTTCACCAGTGAGCCATCTCACCAGCTCCCTAAATGGCGCTCTCTAAAGGATGAGGTTTGGGTGTGCGAGTTACGTCACAAAGAAGCTGCTGTCCCAAAGCAATGACGAAGAGCAATCTACAGGGAGGTCCTCAGCAAGGAGACTCTTGCGGAGGGCTTTCCTGGGTATCTGTCCTGGATGGAACACTGAGAGACAAAAGAGGCAAACGATGAACAACAGCAGCTAAGTTAGTCGGACGGACCTCTGTGGTGGGAGCTACCTCTCAACAGCCTAAAATCAACACTGCAGGCTGTGGCCCTTCACAGCCAGGGACTTGGAAATAAGTCTGCCTTTCTGGGCGGGATTTGATGATCAGATGAAATGTCTGTCGTAGACTCAGCCCCTCTTTGCTGAAAGCGACCTCCCACAGGAGTCTTAAGTTATAAAAACAGGATATTTTGTCAGCACTTAGCTTTTAAGATTTGCGCAAATAACCCCAAGATAAAGCCTACGCCTCTGGGAGATTCTAGACTGGCGTGTGACTTGAATAGGTTTCCGTGCTAGAAAAATACAAATTTTTTTTCTGTTTAGCTTTGTCATCTGTACCGCTCCTGAGTGGTTTCACTAGAGCTCATGCAGAAGATCACGTGAGCGCGAAGGAAATGAAACTTCGTGTTGTTCATGCGTGATGAAAGCCTCTCAGCGTCCTCCTACACAATGACTGCGTCAAAGTAACCAATGGAAATCGTTACAGCGCTGGACATGGCGATGCTCGCCCTTAATCCCAGCGCCTGCGAGGCAGGGGCAGGCGGAGCTCTGTGATGTAAGGCCAGCCTGGTCTACAGAGTGACATTGTCTTTTTTAAAAAAAAAAAATATTGTAATGATAATTTAATTCACTAAGCAAAAGAAGATTAATTCTAATCTTTCAACTTTGAATAGATGGCATAGTTGGAAAAAAGGAAAGAAAGAAAAGGGTGCCGGAGAGATCGCTCAGTGGTTAGCAGCGCTGGCTGCACTTGTAGACCACCCAGGTTCAGTTCGCAGCACCCATGTGCTGGCTCACAACCTTTGTATCTCCAGTTCTAGGGGATCTGACACTTCTTCTGACCCACCTTCCTGAACACACGTGGTGCACATGCATACACTCAGGTATACACACGTACATACAGAACAAAACATACGGTTGCTTAAACATAAATAGTAACTGGTGTCCTTAGAGGCCTGTTAACTACTTTTCAGCCAACATTAACAATCCCCTCTCAAGTGTTTCTTGAGAAATACTTGAGAAATATATAAGCTATATTTATTGAGCTGGTTGATTCAAGATCGGACTGACATACAGAGTCACCGGCTTCCTCTTTGAGGAGAGGGGTGGCTAACCTAAAATGGCTGGCCATCTGTTCGCTTGTTGAGATAATAACTCATGTGTTCCAGGCTGGCCTTAAACTCACTGTGTAGCCAAGGTTGACCTTGAACTCCTGATTCTCCTGCTTCTGTTACCCACGTGCTGGGGTTACAGGTGTGTGCCATCATGCCCAGCTTTAAATATTCGTATGAGTTTGATAGTGTTATGACAACTTACCTTTGGAGAAACTAAGGATGAAAGGAACGTCTGTACTTGTGTTTTGCACACTGTTTGGATAAAACGAATTAATTGCAACTTTTAGGCTAACTGGAAAGTACGCTATATTTACGCCTAAGGTGTCATAGTTAGAATGTAAACTTTGTAAAAAAAAAAAAATTGTCAAAAAGGCTAACGTGGAGATGAATGAAATTTTAATCTCTCTGTCCGGGCTGTCGGTTCCCTCTTAGTACCCCTTGCCTTTCACAGGCCACAGATGCTGAGAGTCACTTCTTGTGCCATTCCTAGGGAAGTTAGTTTCTGTCCTGCGTCATCCTCTTCCTAAAAATAAAGTCCCAAGCCCCTCATGAGCAGCCAAGGCAGTAATTTTCTGCTTTTCCAGTCCAGTGTGCTAAGTGACTCAACAGGCTCACACTCAAAATACCTGAGTGCATAAATTTAACAGCACATGGCCTTTTCTGTTGTTGTTGGTTCACAGGCACGTGTGTGTCTGCACGTTTCCGTGTGTGTGCACTAATGTCAGGGGCCATTTTCAATCACTCTTCTACTTTACACACTGAGGCAGGTCTCTCAATCAATCCCAGAGGTCACAGATGGCTAGTCTTTCCAGTTGGTTTGCTTTGGAGATTCTGTCTCTGGCTTTTGCAGCTGGAATGACATATACCAGGCATTTTATGTGGGTTCTGCAGATCTGAGCTCTGGTCCTCGTGGTTGTGTGGTGAGTATTTTAACCACTGAGCCATCTGTCCAGCCCAACAACATGACTTTTTAAGAGCGTTCGAATAACTCAGTCTGGCTGTCTTAGTGAGGGTTTCTATTGCTGTGGAGATACCAGGACCATGGCAACTCCTGTACAGGAAAACATTTAATTGGGGCTGGCTTATGGTTCAGAGGTTTAGTCCATTATCAGCATGATGGGAAGCATGGTGGCAGGCAAGCAGACATGGTGCTGGAGAGAGAGCTGAGAGTTCTACATCTGGATCAGCAGGCAGCAGGAAGAAAGAATGACACTGGTCCTGGCTGGAGTATCTGAAACCTCAAAGCCCTTCCCCAGCGACACACTTCCTCTAACAAAGTCATACCTAACCCAACAAGGCCACACCTCTTAATAGTGTCACTCCCTATGTGTCTACAGGGCCACCACATTGACCATACGTAAAAATAATGTCTTTATGAATTCAGCCAAAGGAGCACACATCTTATAAACTGTCAAGCAGGTTTTTGGTCACAGAACACTCTCTGGTCTGTATGAGAGAAGTAGGGACTCAAACGAAAGCCCAGCCTTTGAGAAATCTGAGAGATTTTGAGAGGTGAATTGTTGTGGAAGTCTGTTTTTAGTTAAGTATAAAATATTGTTTTGTGCACTGTTGAGTGAGGGGCTGCATGGGTCTTGGTGTTTGGAATTGTTTGCAGGTGTTGGATTTACGTGGAAGACGTCCGATTGCTAATGATCTGCATGTGCTATCAGTATCACACATGAGGGGTTACGGATCAATAAAAAACACCGGAGCTCAGATGCTCAGAGTTCCATTGCCGAGGATGGTGCTTGCCATGATGGTGGCGGAGGTCTGGAAGAGTTTGTCTTCCTTGCTGGGCCGCCACAGCAGTGTATTACCACAAGTGGTGCCTGCAATGTGCTGCCCAAGGTTACGCCAGATAATCCAATGTGGAGACAAGGAAGAAGAGAAAAAAAAAAAAACTCCAGACCTCACCGAGTCCAGTAAAGTATGCTCAGGGATTATGCATATGCAAATATAATGAGTAGAAATCTCCGGAAGGTCTAGGAGAGTGAGGAAGGAAATAAGCCTCTATGAAGAGAAAATTAAGTGAGAAAGAGGGCTCAAAAGTGAGAGCCACAGAAGAGAGGCCTTTAGAGAAAGACATTTTCATGGTAAAAAACGAAACATTTAGCGGGGAGCAGGAAAGAAGCAAGGTTTCAGTGGCTTTTTCTGATCATGGAGCTGACTCTCCCTCCTGCCACTGGCAGCAGCCAGGGCACAAGAAACAGAAACCAGAGTGTAACCGTTCTATAAACCGAGTTTTTTGATGGCTTTGTGTGTGTGTGTGTGTGAAGGTCAAGTGGGTCTTGTGTTTGAGATCCCTGATGAAGGGTATGTTTCCCCATAGTGGTGGTGAGAAAGAATACCAAACTTCCAGAATGTTTCAACCAGAGATTCTTCCCACCGGCCCAGGACCCTCTGCTGTTGTGGAAGCCTCTGCTTAGAGCCAAAAACCCTTAGTTAAAATGAACAGTTTTTATCTTTCTGCAAATCTGACTGCAATAGGTCCAAGCACTGGTGATGGTGATGAGAACTCTACACACGATGGAACCCTTCCTGCAGACAAGGACTAGTCAGGGTCAGCACACAGAAGCTGTCTCCCAGAACTGGTGAGGTTGTATCGTGTGCTGGTAGCTGAACCTGGTACTATAAAAGACACCCAGGTGTTACTGATTCTGAAGGCATGAAGGGGTCTTCAGTGAGCAACTGTTGAGAGAACAGGAGAGGCCACTGGTAAAAGTGTAGCCTTGGTAGTATTTAAAGGCCCAGACGAAGAGGTCATATAAAGAAGTTGAGGCTTGGCACTGTGAACAGAGCCCAGGAGAGGCTATTGGTGAAGGTGCAGACCAGTTGCAGCGAGGGACCCCATTCTGAAGATTCCAGGACCATGAGATGACCACCAGGAACAGCAGCAGCAGTGGAGTAGAGCCAGCAGAGCCTGGAGGACAAGCTGTGTGTGCTGCAGGGGGCAGAGCCAGAGAAGTGACCCAGGCTCTAGGATTGGAGGAGCCTAGAAGATTATGAGTGAATTCCAGATAATTGGACATTTATAATGTTTATCTGCTGTCCAAAGACATTGTGAAAAGCTTGATAGAGTTTGGTTTCATTTGGTCCTGTGCATTAGCAAGCCTCTTGTAAATGGTTATACTGCTGTACTACTAAATGTAGTACATTGTGCTGTAGAGATAAAGCAATTTTTTTTTGTTTTATGCAGAAAAGGGGAAATGTTGTAGAAGTTTATTTTTAGTTATGTATAAAATACTGTTTTGTGCATTGTTGAGTGAGGGGCTGCCTAGGTCTTGGCGTTTTGTATTGTTTGCAGGTGTTGGATTTATGTGGGGGGGATGTCTGATTGCTAATGATCTGCACATGCTATCAGTATAACACATGAGGCGTTCTGGATTAATAAAAAACACCTGAGCTCAGATGTTCAAGGTTCCACTGTCTAGTCTGGGGCTGGCCAGGATGGTGGTTCCCGCTGCTGAGGTCTGGCAGAGTTTCCACATATGATTGTGCCTCCTTTATTCCTTGCTGAGCCGCCACAGCAGCCTAAATACTACAGTGAACACCCTCCCTTCTTATTAATAGGCCCAATCCCACTTACAAACTGAAGAATTATGGGAGACATGTGACTCAGGGTCAGACAACCATATTATCCCATTCCACCTGTAACCGCTACTGCTCCAAGAGGTTAGGGACATGCAAATCCGGTAAACCAGAATTACTCTCTTATGGATTTCCAGAAAGAGAAGGGAAAAAGGAAGAAAATGAGGGGGGGAGACACTCTTTGTGTTGGGGTCACTGTGTCACAGCTACCATATGCCATATGGCTGCTATATGATGCATGCTCTGCCAGTTTGCACAAAGAAGCCGAGGTCAGAGGGGTGGAGGTGGAATACCAGCCGTGTCAGGGGCCAAGTCCAGTAATGAAGTCCCAGTCTTCCACAGAGATCTGTTCAGTGGTTTGTGCTAACCCACTTATGGGAGCCAAGAAACCCTCTGCCTGTTATTCTGCGACCTAGAGTAATAGCCAACAGGGTACCTTCAGTGATGTGAGAGACCTGGTGATCTCATGCTGATCTCAGCCTGAGTTGTGATCCCTTTACGTGACACTTGTGCTCTCTGGTTTACTGTGGTCTTTAGAACTCCCTAAAAACCAAAAACTCGAGTTTCCTAAATATTGTTATGTGCCAAGACTTGATGTGGGGCTGACAGCGTGCCAGTCACAGCACAGTCCCGGGCCAGGGCTGTACCAGTTCTTCTTATAGATACTGAGGGTCCTGCTGGACATCTGGCCTCAGGGCCCAAGGGCCAGGACTGCCCTTGCTTTTCCTTTCTTTCTTTTTGTTTTTTTTTGAGACAGGGTTTCTCTGTTGTAACTCTGGCTGTCTTGGAACTCACTCTGTAGACCAGGCTGGCCTTGAACTCATCGAGATCTGCCTGCCTCTGCCTCTGCCTCTGCCTATGGGATTAAAGGTGTGTGCTGCCACCTCCTGACTAGGACTATCCTTTGTAAAAACATGCTCTGGAAGAATCATTCTTAGCCCACATCTGGCTAGGAAGAGTCTAGACAAGAAAATCCAGATTATAAATAGTTAATGGGGGGCCGGATGATGACTCTGGCACTAAAAGCGCTGACTGGTCTTCTGGAGGACCCTGGTTTCATTCCTGGCACCCACACAACAGCTCACAACTGCCTATAACTCCAGTTCCAGGGAATTCATGCCTTTTCCTTACATCTCTGGGTACTGCATGTTCATGGTACATAGACATACATGCAGGCAAAATATCCATACACATACTGTTCTTAAAGGGAAATAATTGATGGACATATTAAAATATATTTTTATATATGAATTACATTGTATATATTTATTGTAGATATATAAATTATATACTTACATATAATTTCTATGTAATAATATATATAATTATATACTATTTATATAAAATATATGTTAATATATAATATATTAATATATATTTATATTATATATATAAATACATATATGCTATACATATTTGTGAGAAAGTGAAAATTGTCAATGTATCTTAGGTGGTACTTTATGCTTCTGGGATCATTACTCAAAGCCTTTCATGTTTTCCTGTGCACATATTGATTATTGGCCAAGCACAGCCAATAGAGCACTTTGTTCAGACAGTACTATCTTTGTTTAACTAAGCCTGCGTACTCTTAAACTAAGGACCCGTGCTCTCCAGCCGAAGACCAGACCTTACTACTGCCCAGCTCTCTCTGTTTATCTAACGTTAGCTGCCTGTCCTCCGTCACACGGCTGGGTTTTTAATGTCTGAGCGACTCAGATAAATGCCACAGGAATAGCATTCTTTAAAAAAAAAGATAGTTCAAAATAAACCAAGCTAAATTCCAACATCTTCCCGATTTTGAAATGTCGTAAGTGACTCCCCAATCCCATCAGCTGCCCAAGAGGGAGGAGAGGAACTTTCTGAGCATTGCTCATGTTTTATAAGCTTTAAACCAGACTGTTGGAAACACGTTCTGGAATAGTCCCTTTAGCACCATCAGGACCTTCACTCCCAGCTCGGTCACAGAAACAGGATGAGCAGCTGTCTGTCTTGAATGGTCTGTAAATCCTCTTCCTCAGATGTGGGGCCTGAGAAAGGGAGACTGGGGGGTCTTCCCAGCCATGGCATTCCTGGCTCTGTTGACAATCTTATCCCAACTACTTCTGACCAGAGTTTGCAACAGTCAAACACTATCACAGGACACAATCCGAACAGTCTCTCGTAAAGAATCTTCCAGATCTTAAGCTCACCAGATGGCTTCATGGCCGTAAGATGGTGTACCAAATACAGGGTAGAGTGCTCTTTAGACGAGAGCTGTTTCTTCCCCCCAAGTTCCTGTATTAACAACAAGCACAAGAAACCTGGAAACATGACAGAAATTTGTGCAGCTTTAAGGGGAGGATTCAACCCCTTCAGAAGGTGACTGAGTCCTGGGACCTGCTTTGGCTCTAAGGGAGCATACGAGATTACGAAGACGAGGCTACATTTTATCTTATTTACATGATGAAAAACGCACTGACTGTAGCATTTCTGACAGTTTTTCTGTGACCCTTGAGAGTAAACACTTGGATTTATTAAGTATGTAATCGTTTTCAGATGCCCACGGAAGGAGCCGATTAAATGAAACAACCAAGTTGTGTACAGTAATGTGGGAAATTCCATGCTCTGTAGAAACATCGCTTAGAACCCTGGCTGGTTACTTTGGGCTTCTTTTACAGGGACACAAACGGATATAGAAAAGATGCTCGAGTCGTAAGACATTTGGGAGTTCTGAGGACCATGACAAACCTGAGAGCTTAAGGTCGAGAGTGTCATCATGGGACCATCGCATCTCTTGGGTCATGAAGAGGACCCCAGAGGTGCTCATGGCAGGCAGGGAAGCAAACCGCAAAGAGGTGAGCACGAAAACTTGGTTCAGACTGACTTCGTCAACCTGGATCAAGACTTCAGGGAGTATGATGTTAAGCAGTTTATTCCCAGCACGCTTAAACACAGTATAATTTGGAACGCAAAGCTTCCTAATGTAACGCAATGCCTGCTACAAAAGAAAGCTACATTAAAACTCAACTCAGGGTAGATGTCATTTTTTTCCAAGAAGATGGGTTCTAGAGCTAGGCTACCTGGTTAACTTAGGGACCTAAGGAGGAACCTGGTCTGGTCTTGGTCACGCAGCTAGCATAAAGGTCATTTGGGCTACTATCCACCTCTGGTTGTTTGTGGGAGCTTGTGGGGGCCTCTGGATGTACAGATATTGTAAGGGCCATTTAGACCATTGGGTATCTCTGGTCCTGGTTGTAGGACCTTGGGGAGCCCCTGGCTATAAGGGACATTTAGATTACTAACCTCTATCCTGGTTATAGTGTGATATGGCCGGGTCCAACAGATAATACATATTTTATTAATCTCATCCAACTTCCAGCTTTCTGGATGGAAGAACATTTTATCTAAAATAGTAACGCTTAAGTTAATATTGATAAATCAATCAATTCTCTGTGTGTGTGCGCGCACACACACACACAAGCATGTGAAAGAGAGAGGAAGAGAGAGAAAGAGGGGGGGATACACGCCCATGTATATTCATATGTGGAAGTCAGAGGACAATGTCTGGTGTCTCCTCAAACACTTTCCACCTTATTCTTTGAGGCAATGTCTCTCCTTGAACCTGGAACTCACTGACTTTACCATACTGGTTGATCAATGAGTCCTATGAATCCTCCCGTCTCAGTCTACCTGGCACTGGGGTTACAGCCATGCACACTTGTACTTGGCTTTTGCACGGGTGTCAGGGATCCAAACTTGTTATTTCAAGACAAGTGGATCTCCACAACTTCTCAGTCACATCTTCAAAGTCAATCGTGTCCTGACATTTATTTATTGGTGGGGAGGTATAGTAGTTTGGATGAGAATGTCCCCCAGAGTCTTAAAGATTTGGACATCTGATGTCCAGTAGGTGGTGCTGTTTAGGGGAGGTTTGGGCAGTTCAGCCTTGCTGGAGGAAGACTATCACTGTGGGCTTGGAGATGAAAAGCCTGGCTCCATTCCCATTTCCCTCTCTCTGCTTCCTGCTCGCATTTAAGGACGTGAGGTCTCAGCTTTCTGCCACTTGCTGCCTCCACCATGCCAGGCTCATACCCCTTGAGAACCATAAGGCAGAGTAAACACCTTATAGAAGTTGTCTTGGTCGGGGTATTTTATCAAAGCAACAGAAAAGGAACTAATACAGGGAACATGCTACAGAGGCCTCCTGTGTCCTGGAGATTGAACTCAGACGGTAAGGCTTGGCTGCAAGTGCCTTCACCTGCTGAGCCAGCCCTCAGTCAAGTTTCTTAAACATCCAGTATGTTGTGAGAATCTTGTATATTCTGAACTAACAGGGGCGTGTGTGTGTGTGTGTGTGTGTGTGTGTGTGTGTGTATAAAACTTTATTGCCAAGAAACTTGCAACATAAGATCAAGCAAGATAATTAGCCAGAGAAGGATCTTTAAATACATGGACTCATGTTTCTATTCACCTACACAATGTTCTAATTTACACATTCTATAACAGAAGACCCCCGAATGGCTTGTTTATGACAGGGTCTAGAGAGATATGGAGAAAGATTTCTCATGAGAAGGCAAAGTGAGACACCTCCCACCCCAACTGCATTGCAAGCGTGAGCATGTCTCTGTTCTCCGGCCATTGGTGTAGGAAGAAGCACAGACCCAATCTAGGCTACCAAGTGGGGAAGACAGGCCCAGAAGTGAAGAGACGCTTGTGCCCATGTGAAGGGGGGCAGGCAGTTGTTGACAAGTTTGGGTCGTAGTAAGGAGAGTGGGAAATCGAACTGCAGGCTGGTGGGCAGTTGGGTACCAAGAGAGGAAGGGATGTGGAAAGGATATTTGAAGCCCTCACAACACAAGAGAAATGCACTCTCCTCTCTGTCCGAATGCCTTGAGAGCTGAAATGCATCTCAATGGGTAATATCAAGGGAGAGCTGGCCCTTTTAGAACTGAAAAGTAACAGGATCACAGCTAATGAAGTTGTCCACCACTATTCACTGTGGCTTTCAGTTACACCACGGGTATACTCTGAGATAGCTGTGTTTAGGCGTTGGAATTGGGAAGACATCACCTGACTGGAAACACACACAAAAGGATAGGGGGAAAAGAGTGGAAAGAAGGCAGAAGGCACGGGCTGGATCTTTCCTTAGCTCACTGCCTAGCTGAATGAGGTCAAAATCATCTACATGGTCCGAAGAGCAGCTGACAGGTGTCTGCAGAGGCACGAGGGCAGAGGTGGGTCGTCATATGAAGAGTTTCCTAGAGGCACCCTGTAAATGGAAGCATGGGAAGAGCAGGGTGGAAATAGTGTTGGCAGGGTTTTGGCACAGATGTTTCTACTGTTTGCGTGTACACAAGGGAGGTAAAATATAATCTCACTAAATGTTCTTAGCAATATGGTATCAAGGGGCTGGAAAGATAGCTCAGCAGTTAAAAGTACTGGCTGCTCTTGCAGAGGACTCAGATTTTGTTCCTAGCTACTGCATGACAATGCCTAACCATCTTTAATTCCAGTTCTAGGGGATCAGATGCCCTCTTCTGGCCTCCATAGGCACTGGGCATATACACGATGCACGGACACATCCAGGCAAAACACCCATAAAATAATAAAAAAATAAACAACATGGAATCAAGAAACTAAAGCTATAGTCTTAAATAGCAGTCAATCAAAGTTATAAATACAAAATTACACATATACGTATATATATGTTTACACACATACACACACACACACATTTCTATAGCATTTCACATCCATACCGATCAAAATGGAATTTGTTACTTTTCTCTTATATATAGTCTTCCTTTCTCAGTAATAATTCCAAAATCTCTGTCCCTAAACACAGGACAAATCATTGTAGATGTCTTGAAGATGAAGCTGACAGGCTTTATTTGAAAGATATGAGGGGTGATTAGTAGTGGATGCAGATGTGTATCACAGATTAAATTATGCAGTTAAGTGATGCTTTTCACTGCTCTGCTTAGACCCACACCTTTGCTGCTGACAGCACACATGGCGCGGGGTGGGGGGGGTGTTCCTGTGTGTCTTCCAGATGGGGATGCCTGTAGATCTACCGTCCTGCCATCTGGAGCACTTGATTTTAATCAATTACACAATAAAATCCTGCCAAGCACTGTTTTATAACACCACCAACTAGGGTAGTTAACATTAGGACAGAAAATTAACCACAGTCACGATGACAAAACTCAGTCAACCATTCAGACTGAAGTTAAAGATGCTTCCTCCCCATCGAAAGGCACAGAAAACAGACAAGGGTGGCTAGTCTTTCTAGGCCTTTCCCCCTGAACAAGGAAATCAAAAGGGGAGACTTGGGGGGGTAGCCCCTAGCAAAGTCAGAAGCTTTACAGCAGAGGGTGAAAGAATGCAGACATTCTCCTTTGATGCATGACATCTAAAAACCCTTTCCAATTCCCTGTCTGGAATTCGAGGACCACAGAGGGATTGCAACTTATAATGAGTGGCTAAATGTATCTTACATGAAAGGTAAGGTCGGTTGCTGGAAGGCTTGTACACTTGGAAGGAGAGAGGAGGGGGCCGAACCACACTCCACTTTGCCCCTCACTTCACAGTTAGCTGGCTGTTAGAGGGAACAACAGAGGGCTTTGTATGGTTGCAGAATAAGAAATTCCACAGAATGCTGGTGGGGGGCGTGGCTTCATGGGCTTTTCTGTGTAGAAAGCTGGCCATGGGGTCCTTTGACTGCTCAGGAAACAGAACAATTCTTGAGCACAGATTGGAGTATAGCAGAACTAACATTGGCCATTTGGAGCTGTTTCTCCGGTCCTTTGAAAAAAAACAGGAATTAGCATTTTGGTTCAGTCCATTCTCACCAAGATGGGTGTTTAGGGGGAAGCATAGCTTGAAAAGCCCATGGGAGCATATGCAATGGCCATATGAAGCTGTCTTCTACAGAGAAAACTTAATAGAAGGGCCCGAGTCTCAAGATCGGAATCACATGTCACGTGCTGGAGAAGCCAGGGAGTAATTTTCTGACTCCTTCAGTAAGGAGAGACACAATGGTGATGGGGAGCAAAGAGAAAACAGAGAGAGGGAAAACAGAACCCATTGCACAGGAAGCTCCCGAGTCCCTTCCCACTCCCCGTCCCTGACCCTCACACCTCACGCACGGAATCGCTCTCCTCCCGTGGACTCACTTATCCCTCCCGTTTCTGGTCATACTGATCGACCCTCCTGTATCCAAAGGCAATCTCTTTCCAGGGACTTCTACATTGCTTCTCCCACCGCCTCCCAGGGGCCTGTCTCCATTAACTAACTACCCTCCTATGTTCATACTTCTTCTAGTGATTGCTTCTGCCTTAGAAAAGAAGCATGCTCCTGTTTCTTATGTTGCTGGAAATACTTAAACTTTGATCATATAAGTATAGTATACATATACTTATATGTGTGACCAAACACCTTGAAAAAGGCAGCGTAAGGAAGGAAAGCTTATTTTGGCTCACTGTTCACGGGTGCAGTCCGTCACGGTGGGGTGATGGTGACAGGGGCAGGAAGTGGCTGCTCACATTGCAGCTACAGCCAGGAAGCAGAGAGAGAGATGAATGCTGGTGCTCAGCTCACTTTTTCCTTTTTGTGAAGCCCCAGCCCATGGAACAGTGTAACTTGGGTTCGGGGTGAGTCTCTCCATCTCCCAACGCCAGTTAAATCAATCAAGATGATCTTGATTAGGGAAGCCTCTCGAAGGAATCCAGATCCAGATAAGCTGACGGGTCAATGTTAATCGCCACAGCAGTTGATCCATAAATGCACTGGTAGTTAAAATGTGCTAAGTTACGTGTGACATCAAGTTCCCCTTGAACAGCCCACAAACACGGCCTTTACTATTTTAGGATGCAGGACTATTTATTTATTTATTTATTTATTTTACATAGAGCACATTTGATATCTTCTTCCCTTTTAGATAACTGTCCCCGTCCTCTGTGTGTTGTTGGCTTGCTCTGTTCGTGCCAGTGTTTTCTCGTCCTTTTACACTCTTGGTCTCTATAGTATTTCACAGTGAAAAGGTCTTGCCACAGCCATGCCACGGAAGGACAGTGACCTTCGCTGCCTCTCTGCTCTTGGCTCTGCTGGCACTGCCGACGTTCTCCACGGCTCTGTGGGCTCTGCTGATGTTCTGCACGCTGGTTCTACCGGTGCTCACGGGAAGGATCCAGTCTCTCTCTGCCTTCCTTTGCTCTTCATACCTTCGAGCCCTTGCTTAGTCCGTCAGATGGAGACGCAGCATCACACACTTTAAATCCTCATCCATCTGGTGGCTGGGAGGGTGACTCAGTTGTTAAGAGCGCGTCCTGCTTTTCCAGAGGACCAGAGTTCAATTCCCAAATGCCCACATCCGGCAACTCACAAATGCTTGTAGCTCCAGCCCCAGGGGATCCAATGCCCTCTGCTGGGCCTCTGCGCGTATGTGGCATACGTTCACACAGACACACTTTGTAAGAATCTTCGTTCATGTTCCTTGGCTATTTTTAGAGTGTGAGTGGTTTCTTTCTTTCATATGAATTGTGAGATTACCCTTATACTGCGTATTAAGATGTTTCATACTTTCTCCAAGTAGCAACTTCCCTTATTTTAAACATTTTATTACGCTTGCTTACTTTGTGTGCGTGTAGGTCCCAGCAGGGACTGAACTCGGGTCACTGGGTATCACAGTAAGTGCCTTTATCCACTTGCCGCCCCGTGAACCCTCCCATCAGCCATGATTCGTCTCTTAAGGTTGTCTAGGGTGGCTGTTTCCACCCTGGCTTTTCTTTATGTAGCATCGACTTTCTTTAGTACTGATCCTGGTCCCTAGCATCACACGTGTGTGCCGTCTCCCTTTCCCTCTCTCCCTTCGCCTTTCCAGCCATTCACTATATAGACATGTATTGCAATGGACGGGGCATGAATACGACTCTAACTTTTCTTTTGTTTGCTTAGAGCATTATTTACCCGGGACTGTTTATGTGGTCTGTGGTTCCCTAAAATGCAAACCAGATTTCCATATGCTCAGGTGCTTGCTGGGCTATCCATTCTGCCTCCCTAAGTCACCGGTCCTTTCCCGGCCAGTATCACACTGTTTGAATGGTCACCGGCCTGTGCTGTAAGTTAGGTGTCTCATGGGGAGAAGCTGCCCATCTTTGTTCTAGAAAGTCATCATCTTGCATAGTCATGTACACCCCACCAACCCCTGCAGGAGAGTTAAAGTCGGTTTTGTCATGTTCCAGTTGCTTCTAACCACAAAACTCTTTTTTTTCCTTTTATAGAGATTAATGTTCAAAAGAACATGCCCCGGAGACACATGGGCTTAGGTTGTATCTGGCCCAAAGATTTATTTTGTTTGGTCTCTATCTTGTTGTTCTATTCATGTTTTTAAAAACATCTGACACCTATGTGAGAGCCAAGAATCAGTAATGAATGCACAACAGGGTGCGTGTGCGTGTGTGGCAGGGTGTCTTTGCCTTCCTAAGTGGCTGGAGACAAGAGCTGACTGTTCTTTGTATTCACACAGGCCCTCTGTCCAGGCTTTCCTGTCTGAGCATGGCCCCTTTCCATCATTTGTGTGGCCTACTTAGACCCTACGCAGCTTTTCTAGGAGACCCAGGGTCTCTGTGACACCATCCTCAGCGGCCTGGAATCTCTCCAACCCACCTTCTCTCTCTGTTGCCACCAGAACAGTCTTTCTCTGCAGATAGGACTGGGATGCTTTGCCCTGGTTTCAATTACTCGTCGACTTCAGATTGTCTTTAGGATGAAATCCAACTTCCTTTGGGAGCCGTCTGAGGTCTCTCACAGCTAGAATACCTTTCGCACATCACCCCCCTTGGCTTCCAGAGTATCTCTTCTCTAGCTACTCGGCCTTTCTGCAGTTCCCGGTAGGTTTCCACTTATTCACCTGCACTTGAATTGGGGAGCTCAAGTCACCCCACCGCTGCAAACCCCACTGTCCAGTCCTCTGGCCTAACTTTCCTTTTCCTTCCCACTCGTTTACTGGAATGATGCCCGAGCCTCCAAGCCTTGGATTCAATCCCCCTGCTGCCTGCTCTTCAGAGCTCTGTGGACACTTGCTGCCAGCCTCACCTTCTGCCATGTCAGGAAGAGATGGAAACGTTTGTGTGTCTCTCTTCCTCTCCTGAAGGCTTCCACTAAATCAAAGGACAACTCCTCCTCCTCCTCCTCCTCCTCCTCCTTCTTCTTCTTCTCCCTCCTCCTCCTCCTCCTCCCCCTCCTCCCCTCCTCCTCCTCCTCCTCCTCCTCCTCCTCCTCCTCCCCCTCCCTCCTCCCCCCCTCCTCCTCCCCCTCCTCCTCCTCCTCCTCCCCCCCTCCTCCTCCTCCTCCTCCTCCATGATCCTATTTTCCTTAGATGTGTTTTATTTCCAATCCACTATCTCCTAAGCCTAGGTAGAGTAAACCAGAGGTCAGCGGGCATTCAGTAAAACATCTGCAGGAAGAAGCATGGAGAGCGGGACAAAAGGAACCCCCTCAAAATGCTTCAGCTGTCACCTCCGCTCTTTGGGAGCCTAGCATCGTCGAAGGCTCCACTCACTATTTAAAATAATAGCAAAGGCCAGCATCCCCTAAATGCTAAATCCCCAGAAAGAGAGTGGGGTCAACTCCATCCCCCGTTTTAACCAACAGTGGGGACACAACCGTAGGAGTGTCTCTCTGACGAACTTCGAAGACCTGTGGGGGGGGTGGGGGGGCAGCCAATCACACGTTTCCCTAAATTCAAAGTTAATATTCTGCGTGTCGTTTTGCCCCACGGCCGATATCTTTTTCCATTGTTGTTTCCAAAATAATAAAGGAATTTGATGGGAAGAGTGATAATCTGTGCAGATATTTGCTTTGCATGCAGTCATTTGGCAACTGGCAAAGTTCAGCTAATGTGTGCTCTGCGCTGCCCACTCACTGAAGCCCAGTCAGTTATACCAGCTTTGCCTGGAAGGGGCTGAAAGGCGTTCCTTACCCAGCCAGGTTCTGGGTCCCTGCCCAGCTGTAGATTCTGACTGCACCCATCCTGCCCCTTCTGAGGTTCGTCTCGCAGAGTCACCCATAAAACACGGGCTCTGCTGGCATCGCACGTTTCAGTTTCATGTTCGTGCTTCAAGCTTCAGTACGCGGAGATTGGGGAGCCACAGCGCAGGACATTAGCTTCCGCAGTTTATATACGGTGTGTGTTCAGTGGGTGTACTGAAGCGGGAAGCGCTGAACCACAACACAGAAAGAATATATTTAAAAACCAGGCCAAGTTCTCACCTGCCTTAGGGTATCAGTTTTATTTTAAGAGAATTATAGAGCATTACGATTGTTATCCCCATACAGAATACATATAGAAGGGGAGGTCACATTGAGCCTATGTTCTATAAATACGCAGGGGGTTTAAAGCTGGATATCAGGGATTAAAGAGCTGGCTCAGCAGGTGAGAGAGTATACTGCTCTTGCATAAGACCTGAATTTGATTTGATGTGGGATAGTTCACAACAGCCTGTGATTCCAGCTTCAGGGGATCCAATGCCCTCTTCTAGCCTCTGCAGGCACTGCACCCAAGCGCAAAATCAGTACATATAAACAAAAAGATGCAAATAGCTAACGTGAAACGTCGCTGTTGCATAAAAACTTCTCAACACTGACTGCTCTGCAAGTCGGGTGTGTTGCTCCATGCCTGCAATCTCAGCGCGTAGGAGGGCTGAGGCGGGGGGGGGGAATCCAGATCGCGGCCAGCCTGGACTACCAGAGACCCTGCCGCCAAGCACAAACATGAAGCAGCGCTATGTATTTAGAGGCTGTTTAAAATTCACACAAATTTAAGCAAAATTAACCCATGTGTCCAGATCAAGTGAAAAATGCGCACTATTTTTAGGCGCCTTGAGAACCCCATTGTGACAAAACAGAAAAGGAAACTTATACCAAGTGGACCTTCCAGCACCTTTTAATCATAGTTACTATTTAGGGAGAAATCCCTAAAACTCCTCTGTTGAGCAACTTCAAGAAACAGTTCTGTCGGCCTGGAAATCAGTACCTTGCTCTCTTGAAAAGCATAATTTGCTGCAAAATTATGGAAAACCCTTATTTTATCCAGCACTACTTAACTCAACATATTAAGTTTGGGGTTATACATTAAACAATTTTTTTTTTTTTTCCCCGTGAGCTGAGGCCGAGCTCACGCATTTCCACCCAAGGGGAAAAAGTTCAGAGGGAATGAGAACAAGTTCAATAATGAAGGTCTTCATGGGTAGGGGCAGGTAGCCAGGCTGGAGTGTAAAAGTCCAAGGTTGTGTGTGGTTCATATTTAAATGCACGTGCGTGTACACACACACACACACACACACACACACACACACACATCTGCTGTTTCGCTTAAGAACTGTGGTTCTCTTCTGAGGTATATGAATCACACAAACTCTGGGTCCTGGGGCCCAGCCCGTCCTTTAGATGAGCCCACCCGAACTAGCCTGGATAGAGCAGAAATTGAAATGTATTTAGAGTCTGCCAACAGAATTCGCAATTGCTCCTAATAACTCCTAGCATTAAACAGCCCTGTCAAGAAATCTCCTAATGTCTCCAGTAAATCCATTGTGCTGAAATATAAACCAGAAGACTGTCCCCAATGTGACTTAACTGGGGGTGGGGGGGGATACCCAACCTGGAGGATATATTATCTATAAAGACGTATACAATAGGACCAATTCTATATGTTGTTTTGTAGGAATTTCCCAAGGATTATTTAAGGTACTTGGGCCAAGAAAGTGCCACACGAAGAAAATATATGTCCTAGTTTGTTAAGAGTATTGAGGACCTCATATCATTAATCTGCCTTTCCCCCATCTCTTTAAACATGGCAACAACTCGAAGGTCCACATTACAGTGCATTCTAGAAAAAGACCAATTCTACACATGCTACTGAGCTGGTCAGTGGGCAGTTAAACTGGTTTAGTTACTGTGGTGCTCTGAACCGGAAACATCCTGCACAGGCTCATCATGTGTTTGAATACTGGTCTCCAGCTGGTGGCGCTGTCTAGGGGTGTTATGGAACTTCAGAGGACGACAAAGCTTGTTGGGGGAAGTACGTCACTGGGGACAGATTCTGAGGTCTCACAGCGTAGCCCCACTTCCTGCTCTCCTCTGCTTCTTTTGTCTGGATGAAATGTGACTTCTCTGTGTTGTGACTGCCCAGCTGGTCTCATGTAACCAGTATAATACCCTTAACCCTGCCCCCCCCCCCCCCCGCCATGAAAGAGTGTATCCCCTATGGAATGGTGAGCCAATAAACTTTTTATCTCTTAAGTTGCTTGCAGCAACAAAAAGCAACTGATCTTTTCATCATATTGATTGGATAATCAGGTCATGGCTGATTGGCTAAGGCACATGATTTTAATTGGTAAAACTGTGTTTTTTAGAGTTTACTTTGACTAAAATAAACGGCTGGCCTTTGACTGTGCTTTGACTGGCTTAATCTCATGTTTTCCCATAAGTTCATGTATGTGATATTAAGTATTTTACTAAAATCACAAATTAAAAAAAATGTGTTGAAGACTTTGATTTCTTCCTTCATTCTTCAATTGCTTTGTGCGTTTATTCCAACAGACATTTATAGGTTCCCTTCTTCTGAAACTCTGTCCTGGGCACAGGATAATGCAGAGCAGGAAAACTCGTCAGCTATAGCGGCACCTACGCAGGGCACAGCCTTGTCTACAGCTTGGATGGTGTTCTAGTTAGGCTTCCTATTGCTGTGATGAAACACCATGGCTAGAGCAATTTGTGGCGGAAAGGGGGAACAGTCCATCACTGGGGGAAGTCAGGGCAGGAACTCAAACAGGGCAGGAACCTGGAGGCAGGAGCTGATGCAGAGGGCATGGAGGGGTGCTGCTTACTGGCTTGCTCCTCATGGCTTGCTCAGCCTGCTCTCTTATGGAACCCAGGACCACCAGTCCAGCTGGGGTACCACCCACAAAGGATTGGGCCCTCCCCCATTAATCACCAATTAAGAAAATGCCTTACAGCCAGATCTTATGGAGGCATTTTCTCGATTGAGGCTCCCTCCTCTCAGACAACTCTATCTTGTGTCAAGTTGACATAAAGCTAGCCAGCACAGATGGGAACCACCCTGTCTTGGACATATGCTTGAGTGTCATCAAATGAGATCATTCATTCAGCACTGGAACTACAGCTGAGTGGTACAGATTCCTTGGAGTCCAATGCACCTTTGGAAATGGGAATCGGAGGACCAGGGACGGAAGGGAAAAGGACTTAAAGGGCTCCCAGTAAAAATAAGAATAGGAGAGAGGGGTGTGAAAAGAGTCTTTGGGATAGTAAGTAGTAACCCGAGAGAACTACAGAGAAGAAACCCTGAAACTGATAAGGGGTTAGTTACACAGAACTAAGGGGTTGACACCAACCTGGCATTCCCCAACATCCTCGGGTGCTTTCACCTGGCAGCCAGAAGCCATCTTTGAAAAGCACAAACCAACCCAGGAATGCTGATATTCTGACCTTTCAACCTAGGAACTTTCATCCTAACACAACACATGGGTTCACTTCAATTGTGTGGCTTGGGCAAGTTTACAGAGCAAGAATATAAATAAATAAAGCCAGAATCACATCCTTGGTACTTTTTCTGAACTATGTAGAAGAGGGGTCTTTGCATTACTGGGCTGTTCTAGTTTGTTTAAACAGTTTGAAATACTTACAGAGATTATGATTTCAATTTAAAATGTGTAATTGATTTCAGACTTCTGATACTAAGTTGAAGGGTTTCAGTATATTTGATTTACTATTGGAAATCATGTTGAGAGGGCCGAATTACTGAATGCGCAGGCCTGACTGCTAGCGTTTCCAACTTGCTTGCTTGCTTAGAACGATCGTTTGGTAGGCTTGAAAGTCGGCTCTGTCAGGCGTGGGAGATGCTTGCAACACTCAGCTATATTAAATGGGCAAATGGTGTTTAAAATGGTTGAGGGAATTGAATTATCTTAGTTGAGATGAGAGCTAATTGTTCAGGGAAATTTCAACTGTTAGATTTGAATTAACCAAATGCCAATAAGATAATATATGAAAGAGGCATCTCTTACATAATAATAACTTGTTCTAAAACAGAAGGGTAAGCCTTTTAGGTTTGTGAATGAACAGCGTACTACATTCAATAGTAGTTTTAAATCTAATTAAATAGAAGGACTTTATAATGTTCCCTGAGGCAATAAAACTCTTAAAAGTATGCCCTTGGAAAGTTATCTGCCCTGGTTAGTATTTCTTGTAAACTTGAAACCTGGAATCACCTGGGAAGAGGAAGTCTCAGTTTGAAGAATTGCCTTGATCATGGTCTGTGGCTGTGCCTGTGAAGGATTGTCTTGATTGGAGATTAATGTGAGAGGGCCCAGCCCACTGTGGGTGACACCTTCCTTAGGCAGGTGGACCTGGGCTGTATAGAAAAGCAGGCTTGAGCATGAGCCAGTGTGTAAGCCAGAGCATGAGGTACTCATCAGCCTTCTTCCACGAGTCTGGCTCTGAGTTCCTGCCTGAGATCCTACCCTGACTTACCTCCGTGAAGAACTATGATCTGGAGGTGTAAGCTTAATAAACTTTGTCTTCCCAAAGTTGATTTGTCAGGGTGTTTTATCACAGCAATTGAAAGCAAACTAGAAGAGACCTTCCTGCCTGGTTTCCTTGCCTGGTTGACCTCAATGTCTGGAAACCAAGAATTGTAAGTCTGAGACAAAACAGATTTGTTCCCCGGTCAGTGGTTATAGGCAGAACCAGCAGTGTGGCCCATTGTATTGAGGATAGCACCAGGGAAGGTGCGCCCAGGGCAGGAGACCATAGTAGATCACTCAGGTTTGGCTGTGAGATGTGTTAAGAAAATATATGTTTCTGAGGGGAGCTAAGGTGATGTGGACACAGAGCAAAGTCATCTGCAGAGTACTCCAGAGCGAAGAGGACACAGCAGCAGGGCTGGAGAGCCACTCGCTCAAGCCAGGGAGGCAATGACAACTAGGAGCAGAGGCAGACATAATCTGAAGGAATAATTGCTTTAAAAGACAGTCATGGGCTGGAGAGATAGCTCAGTTGGGAAGCATTTGCCTGGCAGGCATGAGGGCCTGAGTTCAATCCCCAGAACACACATAAAAGGCTTGGTGTCATAGTCTGAGATCATAACCCCAGAGCTGGAGAGACAGACACAGGGGAGCCCAGCACTCATGGGCCAGTCAGTCCAAGCCAATGAGAGATCTTGCCTCAAAGGAGCCAGAGGTGTTTCTGAGGATGAAACCCAAGGCTGTCTTCTGGTCTCCATACACATGAACATGTACACACATACACACGTGGAGCATGTATGAACAGCAGTTCTGGGGCTGGAGAGAGGGCACGGAGGTTAAAATCCAGGACTGCTCTTGCACCCACATCAGGTGGCTCACAACTGCCTGTAGCTCCAGCTCCAGAGGGATCCAACGCCCTCTCTGGCATCTGTGGGTACTTACTCAGGAGCACGCACACACACACACACACACACACACACACACACACACACACAGAGACACATGCGCGTAATGCATGCATGTAATTAAAAATAAAATAAACCTTAAAAAATAATTGTGAGAGTCCGCTCTCCTCATAGGTGTGTGCTGAAGATAACATTTTATGATGGTGGCTAAGATAGGGACCAGGAGGAAGACGTTTCTCGTCAGATAGGAAAATCCTGTTTCAGGGGAGAAATCTAAAGCAATTCAATCAGTACCACTAGGCACCTTAGCCCTAATGGGGGGATTTGTCCTGAGCCCCAAGCCTCCTGGGGCTCACATTCTAATGCAAGGAACTAAGATCCAAACTCTTACCAGGTTTTTTGTTTGTTTGTTTTTGCACAACACACTGTATGTTATATGATTTCACGTGGCATCGTTGCCGTGGGTAATAAGAAACCAGGAAAGAGAGATTGGCTTACAGGTGTAAGGTGATCATCAGCATGAGGCACAGAGCTGAGAGCTTGAGGAAATCTTGGTGTAAGTCCCAAAGAAGAGACAGCAAGCGATGGAGCCTGAGATTGTTACTTTCGGAAACGCCACCCCGCCTCAGACGATGGCACCACAATTACCTTTGATTTTCCCACGTGATGGCAGTTTTGATTCTGAGACCGGAAGGGACTCAGCTCCTTCTCACCCGCATCCCTCTGGCAGAGGCTGCCTGTGAGAAGAGCTAAGGCTGTAGGTCTTCTCGGGACATTTTAAAGTAAATCTGGGCCATCAGGACTCAAAATACACAACGCTTTCCATGAGGGTTGACATCATGGAAGATACGTGAACCCTGTTCGAATTAGACGCATAACAAAGTGCTCTGAGCTGCTATGTCCAGGTGAGGGGGCCACAAAGAAATGGCGCAGACGTTTATGATCTTTCCCCAGGTTCGAGTCCTGAGAGTGAAAGCTAGAGCCACCGATTTGTGTGCTCTTCAAAACTAAGATGGGTCCTCTTTTCCCTACTTAAAAACTGGAAAGAAGTTAGGAGAGTGTCCAGTTGGGTACTGAATAATTAAGAGTGGTTCTGTGTGATGTATGTGGAGGTGGGCGGTATACGTGGTACATGTGATTCATAGTGTGTGCGTGTACAAATGTGCATGTAGAGGTCAGAGGTCAATATCCAGTGTCTGCCACGCAATAACAAGTCTATGCAGACAACCTACACCACCTCTAGCCTTCGCTGCTGCAGGTCCTTGAGAGCCTCAGCAAGTCTCCCATCCTGGACACCTCATGCTGACGGGGACCCACCGCTCCCTAGCATACCTCGTGGGAGACAGCTCAGCCTTGCTGTGATGAGGCGGTGTCCCCTCACCAAGCCGCCACAGTTAAATGCTCTCTGGCCCTCTATGCACAGAGCCTCACATCTCGAGCAGCATTCCCTGACTCTGTCTCTGCAGTCCTCCCAAGAAAAAATTTTTCCTCTGAATCCCTCAAGAAGGGGACACTGAGGTAACTGGGGAACCCCCTTCCGCTGTCATTTTAAGCAGCATTCAAGCTTAGCTTCAAAGGAGTAGAGCATTTCTGTGGGAACGGGAGTATTTAAGCCTCTTTTCAGTAATGAAAAATGAAATCTACTAAAATGAAACTGATCTGGAACAAAGCCTACCCCATAAACACCGCTGAGACGTTACCGAGAGACTAGACACTGAGCAATTTCATACTATAATTTTTTTTTTTTTTTTTCCTTAATGGCTAGAAAGTTAACTCGAATCAATTCACTTTTAAGAAAATATTTACCCATTTATTTTGACTTCACACTTGTACAAACGTCTGTTCCACGAAATAGAGGCTAAAATGTATTATCTTACTATTCTCTCAACATGTATGCTCAGATGTCACGAGACTATGCAAAAGCAGGCCCCAGAACAAATAAATAAACGAACAAAATCTTAACAAGTCTAGCTAAATGCTTCCAAAGTCACCCTTTAATTACTTAACAGGGCATCTCTCTATACAGACAAAATCCTACTTCTTGAGCCCCTGCCCCCTCCCTGATTCTTAGAAGTAAGGGCAAAAGTCATTCTCCAGGGCTCCGTTCTCTCTAAAATCAGATGTGAAGAATCTTGCCTGTGTGTTGAGTGGGGAGCGCACATGTGGATGAGCTCAGCCAGGATGGCTGGGCTCTCCCTGGAAGGTATCAGCTGACCTCCCCCATGTTTCTGCATCACACGTCACAGCAGTGCCGGTCACTGCCTTTGCTCTGAAGTCCTCTTGACTTCTCACACAGGTCTGGCCTCAGTCTACGTACCCTTGAAGCTTTGCCTTCATTCCTTTGTGCCCGGCTACTTGAAACCCTCTAGCTGCAACAAGCTCTGGAGATCTGTCTACAGCCTGGCTAATTTCTGACCCCAGAGTATTTTTCCTACCTCAAACAAGGTACACAGTTCCTAGGAATAGTGTGCCTGGCCTTAGGGAGGTAGCAGGAGGTGTGACAGCACATTGAGTGACACAGTGTGGCACCTGCAGGTTCTGGTGCAGTCCAGTCAAGTCCAAGGTCAGCGGGTATGGCTAGGCTGGTTCTTGGTACCTGGACCTTCATAATGTTCAGACTTGTAGATGTGTTCCAGAGGTGGCTATCATGTATTGCTTACCTCTCTGAGCAGGCTAGGCAGGAGTAGGGGTTACTTGCTGACTGGGAGAGGGTCCTTTTGGGGAATAACCTACCCACGACCTCTAGTGAAATAGACAAACAAGTTGTCACTCAGTGGAGACCTCTGAGGAGACCATAGGGCTCTGCCTCATTCAATGCCTGTGTGTCTTGACTTCAAAAGTCCTTTGAGAAAGAGAAAACAGAAGCCCCAGCCCCAGAGAGAATTCGGGGAATATCCAAGAAGAGTAGCCTCATCTCTACAGTAATAATTCAATGATATGGTTAGCCCTAATCAGAACATCATTTTGGAAGTGCAGCATTTAAGACAAGTACCTGGGGTGTGGCTTCCTGGCAATGGCAAGTCAATATTAAGCAGCTGATTGGGCGATCCTGTCTTACCATCTACCTCTGGCCCTCCCCAAAGCAACCACATGAGGGCACTGTGGTTGTCACCTAGATCGAACCTGAAGTTCACATCTACTCAGTCAGTTTGGGGAAAGTGCCAACTGCAATTATGATTGTGTTTTAATCTACTAAGCTGCTAATTTGATTTTCTGTTCCATGTGGGTTGTGGGTTGTCACACACAAAGCATCACGCTAACGGCTGTAGGACATCAATGGATAAAGACAAAGCACAAGGCATGGATTGAATATGGAGAAAGCATAAAGGAAGGGGAGATTTATTTTCACTGTGGGGTCCCTGGAGGTTTAACTTAGGGAATGTATTCTGAATGGAGTATACAGACGGCTCACATGCTAAACACTCACAATGGCCATATTTTTAGCTACCCCTCACACACCTGTAAAGAAAACCCTGGCACATGCAGTGCAGCAACAAAAACAATAAAAAAAGACCCTGATTTAAAGCAAGACAGGAGGGAAGAAGTGACTCCTGACCTGTGCATGCATTCCATGGCATGCATAGGCCAGTACACACGTGCGCGCGTGCGTGCACACACACACACACACACACACACACGTGCACACAAAGTGCACACACACACACACACGTGCACACAAAGTGCACACACACACACACGTGCACACAAAGTGCACGCACACACATACATATACACACAAAATGCACGCACACACAAAGTGCACGCACACACATACACATACACACACAAAGTGCACACATGCACACACACTAATAGTTACATGTATATATATATATACATATATATTAGTGTGTGTGTGTGTGTGTGTGTATAAAATATATATTAAAGCCATTGGCTAACTGATTTAACTTAAATCAACTGATTTAAAAAAAATTAAATAGTTAATGTAAAAGTCTACCCAAGTTTTAAATTATAGTTTGGAAAGAACAGAACTGATATTAACATTGAGGGAATAGAAAACACGTAGGGGTTTATCTTACTGCCAGATGGGGAAATGTAAGTGTACTAGATCTCTACTGTAACAGGTTCCTAACTTGTAACAAATTCCACTGTGACTTTTTACCAGCTCAGCAAAGAGAAAGGAAAGAAATCTTCCCTGAGAAAAAGAGAGAAAGAAAGAAATCTTCACAGCCCTTTTTGGCTGTCCTAAGCTTAGACTACAGGAGCTGAACTAGCCTCCAACAAACCAACCCACCAACTGCCAAATGCCAACTGCCTCTGCTCTTGTTTATATTCTACCAAGCGGCATGTAATCATATGGAAAGCTGCACATGCCAAAACAAACAAACAAACAAACAAACAAACAAACAAACAAAAAACAAAAACAAAACAAAACTTCTTCAAAAGGTCGTGGTATAGGTAAGGGCAAGAATTCGGCATGGAACAGGCAGAGAGCATGGAAACAGGGTTGGAAACTAGAAAATGTGTCTGACAGGAATGGGACAAGACTTCCTGATCAGTGGATGGTAGCTGGCATTCCGAATGAGAAGAAGCAGAAGCCGAGTCTGTAGCTTGCATCCAAAGCTTGACCAAATTAAACTCCTCTACTAAACCTGTGACATTATTACCGTGCTCAATACACGCTCAAAAGACCCAGTTAGAGAAAAATGAGTTGGAATCTCAGAGCAGGTCGGAAAGCCCTGACCAGGATGGTCAACAAAAAAGGACCAGACCAGAAAGGCAAAGACTGACACCAGACTTCTGGGCTGTACTGCCTTTGAGGGAAATAGGGAGTCAGGGAAGGATGGAATTCGGAATTAACATTTTAACCACGGGTAAAAACAGTTAACACAAGGAAACCTGAAGTAAACTATGTCCAGTCTTTCCAGCGCTGTCACAAAGACACTCAGAAATGTAAGGCATGCAAAATACCAATAACTCATTAGCGATTAATGACACAGAAAAGAGCTATTCAGCCTCGTGTGAACTCTACATGCTGCTGAGCTATAGGAAGCTGATAGGAAGTGTTGTGTCTGTAACTCAACAAGGAAAGAACAAGGGTGGAGGCCATGAGCTACAGGTCAATGAGAAGTCGCCCCTAGCAAATGCAGGGAAGGTAGTGCCACGTGCCTGGCTTTTGACTGAGTCGCGCAGAGAGAGCTGTGGCTCATTTGCCTCTACTTCTCTGGGGTGGCTCACAGAGCTCAGGACCCAATTTCTTCTGAAGAAACACTGGCAGAGCTGAATTGGACTGAGCTTTCCAAGTTAGCTGAGAGTAAGCACTGGGGACAGAGCGTTGAGACGGGCCACCCTGAAACAAACTGTATGGTTGGGCACACTGGAGATGCTTTCAAAGATTTCTGACCAATGTTCACTGCCAGAGCTCCAGTAGCAGGCTCCTGGGCTGTGGACACGGGCAGCTCCTGGGCTGTGGACATGGACATCTCCTGGGCTGTAGACTCGGGCAGCTCCTGGGCTGTGGACATGGACATCTCCTGGGCTGTAGACACGGACAGCTCCTGGGCTGTGGACACGGACAGCTCCTGGGCTGTGGACACGGACAGCTCCTGGGCTGTGGACACGGGCAGCCCCTGGGCTGTGGACACGGGCAGCCCCTGGGCTGTGGACACCGACAGCTCCTGGGCTGTGGACACGGGCAGCTCCTGGGCTGTGGACATGGGCAGCTCCTGGGCTGTGGACATGGGCAGCTCCTGGGCTGTGGACATGGACATCTCCTGGTCTGTAGACATGGGCAGCTCCTGGGCTGTGGACATGGGCAGCTCCTGGGCTGTGGACATGGACAATTCCTGTTCAGTACTTTTACCAGGCAATTACAGAAGACCTATAGAGTGTGCACATCACGTTCGCAGTCAACTCCAAGCTAGGAGGTAAAAGCAATATGCTAGGAACTGAGTCAGAAGTTTTGAAAGCTAGAAGAAGGGCCTAGATCCAGCAACAAGACAAAACAAAGGTCGGTACAAAGTCCTACAGCTCAGTAACAACAAACAAACTTCCCGCCTTAGCACAGCATAGCAAAACACAACAGGAGCCAGGCATCCACCCTCCACCATGACTGATGAGAAAGCCTAAGAGCTCTCCTCTTCAAGTCTACTTAAGTCAACTGAGGGTTCTTTACCTGTGTACCTAAATTTGCAGGAATGTGAAGAAATGACCCAAGGTGAAGAGGTAAATAAAAAGCAAAGTAAAATTGCCAAAGCACAAAGAGGGGGAGAAAGAAATGAGGCCACGTTGAGAGCGTTTTGAGCGACAGCGCATGTACAGCGGGCTTCAAAGCAGTGTCAGCAGGCTCGCTGCCTACAAAAGACCAGCCAATCAAAGCAGCTGTCCTAAGAGCTCAAGGTGCGAGCCGATGAGGACCGATGTGATGAAGTCTTCAAGAGGCTGAGAGACACAATGCCAAAGCTTCACGCCCAGCTGACGCAGAGAGGGAGGAGCTCAACCCAGAGAGTTCTCTGCCGACTGGCCTAAAAGGGGCAGCAAAGGATGGTTTCGGGAAATCCAAACCCGGAGGAGAAGAGAGAGGCACTGGAGCAAGAACAGGAAAATCTACAAACAGAAAATTCTAAAAACAGGAAAATCCAAACTTGTTATATTTTTTTTTGGGGGGGGGCATTGCAGGATCTTGCTATGTAGCCCAGGCAGGCCTGCAATACCCAGTCCTCTTGTTTTGGTTCCCCCAAGTGCTGGGATGCAGGTGAGCATCGCCACACCCACGAACTGGCTTTTTATAATAATAACAATTACTAATTAGAATCATGCAAAATAGACGGAATTAAAATATTTAACAATATGATCAAGTGGAGATTAAAGTTAATTAATTATGCCTAGACTCTAAAAAGTCAAGTGTACATATAAACTTTATATTATCCAATTACCTATTTATTTGCTTAGCAGCAGGGTCTCACTGTGCATCTCCCGCTCACTTGGAACTTGCTATGTGGCCCAGGCTGACCTCAGCCTTGAGATTCACCTGCTTCAGCCTCCGGAGTGTTGGGATTATAGGCATGCACCCCCATGGCCAGCTTAAGTTGTAAAAAATAGCCGGTAAGATAAAAGCGAATGAGGGCATAAAAATTTCCAAATAACAAATAAATAAGTTGGGTCAGTCAAAGGGATGGTAAATAAACAAACAGAAAGCAGCAGGAGACAAAGAAGACTGGACGTAAAGATGATAGGTAGAATTCCAAATATTGGCCACCACTAAATGGACTTAAACTTTCGGATTCAAAAGTCAAAACAATCCACGTATCACTTACAAAGAGTCGTGAATAAAGCCTATGGCCATGGGAAGCTGGAGAGTGAGTAAAATAATGAAAACAAACTATATATTTCCCACTGGGATTATCAATGTCTTTGATTACTTGATGCTGGCCTGGCTCCTTCAGTGCTATTCTAGAAGATTCTGAATCACATGCTTTAGATATGGGCTTTAGATAAGAGACGGCAGGCCTGTTGCTTGTTTTAATAATAGGATCTAAGAAACAAAGGAGTATTACCAATAAGGTGATCACTGTGTAGGGTAAAATGAAAAGTTCTCAGGAAGGTGAGATCATTCTAGACTATTAACAGAGCCTCACGACCTAGGAGGCATACGTTGACAGACACGCGAGTGGATGGGGCTCAATGGAAGGGGTTTGAGCAAATCTCCATTGGTTCTTGATGGATCAAACGGAAATGTATATTGATGGGCATAGCAAACGTGGACCACAGGCCAAAACTCTCAAGTTTAAGGACACATGTGGAAGTCTGCTGGTAGCCACTCAGCTATTAAAAGACTTAAATAATTTCGGATTGATCCTTGAGGTAGTACATTAGGGGTGATGTGGTCAAATGACCTCAGGGACCTCGACTGAGGCGAAGACTGTTTAGTCTGGTTTCAATAGATATTTCATATGGAGTTAGGAAATCTAGGCTGGGTTTTGATTTTTTTTTTTTTTTCAGAACTGGGTAAAGCTCTGAGATGAGTGCTGGGTTGAGCTATTAACCTCGACAGTCTGCCCGCGTTCCGCTTTGAGTTTGGTGTGGGGTGGGGATCACCGAGCTAACCCCAAAGAGAGGTTTGTGGGTGCGGCCTAAGGGGCGCCGAAGGAAACCAACCAACAATTTTGTACAAACTCGCATGAGCCAAAACCACTGAACTCCACTCGGCCACAAAGGGCCCTCTTAGACTCCCACACACTGACCGGAGCCAACTGTCCCCGGCCCTCAGATGAGCCTGAGCACTGCTGAGCTTGAAAGACAAGCAAAGGGAAGGCTTTGAAGAGAATTAGCTTGGAGCTACTAAGGAGTTTTTACAATAGACTACTATGGCGTCCGCCACAGAATAAAATTACTAAAAAAATAAATCATACGAGGCCTCGGTCCCCTCTGCCAGACATTCATCATGGGGGAACAAAAGCGAATTTGTGTGTGTGCTGGTGTTCCACAAACAAATGACAGCAGCCTCCTAAACGGAAAAATAAATAGGTGAACGTGTACTGAAATAATATAACGGGCTACATTTACAGCTGACATCTTTGGGGAGATGCACTTGGTCCAAATATTAGCTTGCATATCCAATTATATATCATGCACAAACATGGACACAAAGGGGTCATCTTTTAATAAGGTACACATAGGACCTACTTGTGTGGAAAACCACGCTGTGTGTTTACATTTCAGACATAGGATAGTTCACTGTGCCTTTCTGGAGAGTTCTGTTTACTGCTCAGCACTTCAGAGGGAGGCATAAAGGATACTTAGTCTGCCACCAGGGATGGGGCACCTTGCAATGGCAATGGTGGGGAGAGAGCAAGTTCGGAGTACAGACAACCTCCTGTAGCAATACATCGCTGTGGTGGCCCACCAAGAAGACACGGAGGCATAATCATAGGTGCAAACCCTGCCAGACCTCAGCAGAGGGAACCACCATCCTGGCCAGCACCATACTGGACGGTGGAACCCCAAGCATCTGAGCTCAGGTGTTTTTATTGATACAGAACTTCTCAGGTGTTCTACTGATAGCACATGCAGATCATTAGCAACCAAACAGCCTACATAACTCTAACACCTGTAGACAATACAAAATGCCAAGAACTAGTGCAGCCCCTCACCCAATAGTGCTCAAAACAATTATTTTATACATAACTAAAAATAAACTTCCACAACAACTATCCATAGGGCTGTTAGAGACCTTGGCTTTTTCTCATATTCACTGGGCTCTGGCATATGGCACCGGGAGCCCTGCAACAAGGGATGCCCAGTTTTGTAAATATGAGCTTAGTCCGACACTCAGAGTGCACAGAGACCACAGGGCAGCAATTTTCTTATACAGAAGCTTTATGGGTGACTTTTCTTATTGCTGTGGCCAAGTTCCTGATGATCAGCAATTTAAGGAGAAAGGGTTTATTTTGGCTCACTGTCTGAGGGGATATAGTCCGTCAGGGAATGATAGCAAGAAAATCATGACCGCAGGAGCGTGAGGCCATCGCGTTGCCCTGTGGCCAGGAAGCAGAGCACAGGGAATGCTGGGGCTCAGTTTGCTTTCTTCTTTTCCAAATTATACCCAGCCCTAGAACCCAGTCAGAGGGATGGTGCTGGCTATTTCTGGGTGGGTCTTTCCCTCTCAGCTGAACCCCGTTAGGAAACACACTAGGGGGCTGGAGAGATAGCCTGGTGGTTAAGAACACATGCCGATCTTCCAGAGGAAGGTGGCTCACAACTGCTTGTCACCCCAGCTCCAGGCATCTGACACCTCTGAGCTCTGCAGGCACCTGCACTTGTGTGCGCCTGTGGACTCATGTGGAGACAGACACACACATGAGAGCACACACACACACACACACACACACACACACACACACACACGAACCAAATCTTTTTAAAGAAGCGTAGTCAGCAGTGTGCTCCTAGGAGATTCCAGATCTAGTCAAGCTGACAATGAAGATTAGCATGGCACCCAATTTTAAATCACAGTATTCTAACTCTGGTCCTCAGAGCCTAATGACTTTGAGAGTGAGGACGCTCCTACAGAATCGGAGGAACCAGCGATGTCGTGGAAAGAAGACTCTATGTAGGGAAGGCAGGCGAAGGCCTCGGGAAATGGACACTGGGCACAGGAGACTCCGGCTGTGGGGTGGGAAGGGGTGCCAAGGAATGGAGTTGGCAGATGCGGCCGTGGCAGGAGGAGGTACTGAACTGATGGGTATGTTTAGTCAAGGACACTGAGTGAAGGAGAAGGGAGTGGAGCAGGCTCTAGGGAAATTAGCCTGAGAAGCAGCCAAGAGTGAGAAAGTGAGCGCTGCAGAGACTTAGGAAGACTGTGTGGCTCGCTGCACATCCCCACATTCAAGGCCACCATCGAGCTGGACAGCATCCCTCTTGCCATAGTCAGCGGGTCAGATGCTGACACAGAGACACCTGGTGCCCGGGCTTAACCAGGGAAGGGTCTGTGCTGGGCGCACGGCATGGGTAGAAGTAGAGGGATGGATGCTGCTTCTTGACCATGGGTCCAACCCCACATGGGGTCGCAGCAGCTGCTGTGGATGGAGCTGATGGTAGCTACCTAGGGATGTTCAGCGGTTATCACCCCTTCGGCTTTCTAGGCGTCTAAAGGGATTTATACTGTCCTCCTCTCTTTGAGCAATCACTGTGTGTTGACGTCAACTCACACACACTGAGGTTTTTAATGAGCACGATGCTACGGCCTGCCACATAAATCTATCTTTGCCTTAAGTCATCTCTTAAGGGCTAGCGCTTTTTTTTTTTTTTTTTGAAATTGTGTTCTTTTATGATGAGGGCTGGATTATAAAACATCGCTGGACTTAAACATCCTTTCCTATTTGGGTGGAAGATGAAAGAGCCCTTTTGTGAAAGTAAATAAGCTGACTCAACATGACATTGTATTGTTAAATCTTTGCCAGGACAACGGGATAAATCGTATTTTGTAAGGGGCTTAGCTCGATAGATCTGTCTGGGTCTCAAATTACACAAAGCGGTGATGTTTCTTAAACAAAAAGACACAAGGCACCACGTTTTTTGATTTTTTCCAGGGAGCTTACCCTGTGAAGTAGACGCAACCAGACTTTGCCCTCGTGGTTGAGCAATCCTGTAAAAATGAACTTAGCCATGGTTTCTCTTCATGCAGAAACGTTTGAGGGACAAGATGTTGATTATGCAAATCACGGGATAAAGCTGAGGGCTCTTAATGAGCGACACCTGCAGTGTCCGGACAGCTTGTTTCCGAAACCTGAAGCACAATGGCCAGGGTGCAAGAGAGAGAGAGAGAGAATGGATGGAAGAGAAAGAGAGAGAAACTGGGTAGGAGAAAGAGAGAGTGAGAATCCAGGAAGAGGGGGAGAATCAAGCAAGGTGAAAAAGAGAGAGGCTGGTCTAGAGAAAAGGAGAGTGGGTGGGAGGCCAGGCAAAAAGGAGAGGTGCTGGACGTGGGAGAGGGGCTGCGTGAGAGGGTTAAGAAGAGGGAGGATTTTTTGAGCCCCCAGGTTTGAGTTTCTGGCCACTCTGCTCTTTCTAGCTTGACGGTTTTAGCCTGCAGCACTATCAAGAGGGGATTCCAGGCAGAAGTGTGGATTGCAGAGAAACTTTGCCCTTCTCCTGAAATCCAAGTGGCCATGGTAGGAAACATGGCAGGGAATCAAATTTGTCAAGAACAGGACCTCGCTCCAGAATACTCACCCACACTACAAACAGCCTCAGTCACATGTGCTGCTTGTAGCCAGGGCACGGAGTCATGGACCTTCTCTGGGGCCCTAGAACTCAACTGTATGTTAAAGTTAGCGTAGAGCCAAGGCCGGCAGAGTTTTCAGCTCTTAGTCTATGCCATTATGATGATGGGGTTTTGTCTTTATTGGCAGCTAAAAAGCAGAAGACACCAAGGTGGGTTTCTTAAAGATGCTGCCTTGGAAAGGTGTCAATTGCCAAGCAAGTCATGTGGGAACAGCTTCAGAGCATAGTGCGCCAGCATGGGTGCTTGGGGTCCGGGATCAGCACACTGCAGCTGTGTTCAGTAGCAGCACCACAGTACAAGCTCGCAGGAGATGCAGGGAATCACTCAAGAGACAGGACCCACAGCATGCAGGGACCAAGTTGCTGCTGCCGGGGGCGGAAATGAACCCTAACTCCTACAGATGGACTCTCCACAGAGAGTTCAGAGGATACCCACAGCAAAGAACTGTTCTCGAGGAAGGTGGAGAGTAAGAAGCAGGGTTTGAACTTATTCTTTAAGGTCAAAGAGCATCGTTCTTGTTTCCTGAGCAACAGAAAAGAACATATGCCTTTTTGATGTATGTACCTGAAAGCGCTGGGTGGGAGATGAATTCGGCTGGTCGTTTTGAGATATCTTTTCCAGTGACTAGTTTCCCAGACAAAGCAGTCGCTTTCCCATTCATCGTACGGTCGGAACGTGAAGCCTGAAGCCAGCCTCGCTGGGGTGGAATCCTGTCTCTGTCACAGATTAGCTATGTGACCTTTGCAAGTCTTCTTAGCATTGCTCCCCTGTGTCTCTCCTCCCACAGAATGGGAACAGAACAACAAAACACCATTTCTGGGTGGAGGGCAGTCAGCCATTCCCTGTAAAGTGTTTGTTAGCAAGGACCCCACTGGGGAATGGACCATCACTTTGTTCATGGAAAACTTTTTTTTTTTTTACAAAGATGTGATGTACAGGGCAGCCATAAGAAGAGTGCTAGATCCTGGGGCTGGGCAGTGATGGTTCTGTGGCCACCCGTAGGTCCCGTAGGTCTAGACTTACAAGGGAAGGCGAGCAGGATCGGGGAAAGAGTTATAGAGTACTGTCTCGTCTTGAGTCTAAAGCAAATAGGCAACCAGGGAGACCACACATGGCGAAAGCCAGCACTCTGTCCCCTCCTTGCCTCCTATTACAGGGATGCCGGAGAGTGCAGGGCTGGGGAGACGGGAAGAAGAGAGGGCCAGATGCCCTGGAGTTGGAGAAACAGGTGGTTATAACTGGGGTGCTGGAAACAGGAACTCAAACCTTCTGGAGGAGCCCCGCAGGCTCTTAACTGAACCACTGCCCCAACCATCCTGTGAGCATTTCACATTGACTGGATCTGGGAGGTCAGAGAGCAGATGAATGGGAGGCAGAAAATCTAGCGACACAGAGACAGACCCAACTTCTGCTCTGTGCGCACTGAAATCACATGCTGGCCTTGAGCACCTTAACTTGAGCAAGCATGCATCGCTTCAACTGTGTCACACGGACCACGAGCGATCGAGCGTGAAGATGCGCCCAGCTACGCGGACACTCACAGTCGACACAGCCTAGATGAGACCTAGGGCAGGGATGGGGGACTCACTGTTCTGCATGTTATGGTCCGGGAGATGAGAATGAGGGAAGCACTACAGGAGACAAGAGTGACCTTTCTTAGGTTTGCTAAGATGCCGCTGGGGTGCTTTGCCTCCAAGCCAAACCGCGGGAGAAGCTGGCCAGGTGCACCTCTGGGAGACGCGTCCCAGAGCTGCAGACTTCTGTCGCAGAATAAAGAGGAGTGTGAGGAGGGAGAGGAGACTGTGCAGAGTCTGCCTTTCCACTCGCTGTGAACAAACATACCCATATTCCCTGCGAGAGGTTTATGGCGGCAGGACAATATTAACTCTTTTAGTTAGCATGAACTCTACAAGTCAGCGACGGCCAACATGATGACAGGAGCAGAGGCCAGGCCACTGTAACTTTCTGTGCCAAATGCTTACACGGCTTAGAATATCTTCTCAGACGCCTTTATTTTTGAGAGTCTCATACACATAGACAATGAAATGTCGAATCTATCCCACACCTCTCCAAGCAAACAATAGGCTAGAAGAGATAACCAAAGTCGGGGTCTAAATCAGTGAAGTACAAACAAGGAAATCAACAACAACAAAAACCCCATACAACATAATAATACAAAGGCTGAGTAAACAGTCAGTTCTTTGAAAAGATTAAAAAAAAAAAAAGAAGACTGACAAATTCTTTGCCAGGTTAACCCAGAGAGAGAGAAGACCCAGATTAGTAACATGAGAAGTGAAATGGGAGCTTTTGCAGCAAACACCAATGAAATTGAGAAAACCATGCATGTTTGTATGTGTGCCTCTGTGTGTGTCTGTGTCTGTGTTGGGGTGTGTGTGTCTCTCTGTGTGTATGTGCTTGTGTATGTGTATGTCTGTGTGTCTGTCTCTGTGTGTGTGCATGTCTGTGTGTCTGTCTCTGTGTGTGTGTGGCCTAAGTGTGAAAGGCAGAGGACAACTTTGTGTGAAGGAGCCAGTTGTCTCCTTCCATGGGTGAGTTTAAGGATCGATGCTGGTCACTGGGCTCCCTTGGCAAACATCTTTATATCTGAGCCACCTCAACAGGAACTTATAAACAATTATTTGGCATATGTGCAGTTTTGCTATGCATTAAAGGCAAAATCATGTTTGCCCACAAATGAAAAGGATGTGCTTGGGCAATTTTACATAGTGATTAAATCTTGGCTGTGTATCTGGCGCTGCAGGACAGAGATCTACAGTGGCTTTCAGAGTTATCAATGTATTGATTTGATAATCATCACTGCAGGGAATGCCACCTCCCACAGACATGCAGTTCAAAATGGCAGAAGTATGTTCAGAGGCATTCTGAAAATTATGGGAAGCTTTGTTCTAATCCCTAGCTAAAATTCATTTAATGGCTTATTGTTATAAAACTCAAATCTAATTCAAGAGTACACAAAGAGAAGCTCATTTCCATGCTAAAGAATGACAACAGGAAAATGTTTAAAGTCTTTAATTTTCAGTAATGAAAATATTGTGTTTTTATAAAAGCAGAAATCTTTGTATGTTTGGTTAAAATATTACAGTGTGTAACCTACAGGCATCTCCAATCTCAGCATTTGTTGGCAATGAATGGCCCGAGGGAATGCATGGTATGGAGGGTTCCTGCTGTGTGTTCAGAGCAACGGTTGCACAGAAGCCACAGGATGCAACAAGGTAGCTGCAGTGAAGTCTGGGTGTAACACAGGTGGCTGCAGTGAAGTCTGGGTGTAACACCTGTGGCTGCAGTGAAGTCTGGGTGTAACACAGGTGGCTGCAGTGAAGTCTGGGTGTAACAGCTGTGGCTGCAGTGAAGTCTGGGTGTAACAGCTGTGGCTGCAGTGAAGTCTGGGTGTAACACAGGTGGCTGCAGTGAAGTCTGGGTGTAAAAGCTGTGGCCACAGTTTGTGACGGCAGTGACAACTGGGGTGTAACACAGGCCAACACTGCTTGAAACACCTTATAATTACTAGCTATTTGAGTTTGAATTCTTGGTTGTGATGCACAGGTATAGCTGGTAGGATATTTCTCCTCCTGCTGTGGTCATTCACCTTCTATTGTTACTATTAATACCGTTATCATTAGTTTGGTTTTTTGAACGAGGGTCTCCATAGACCAAGATCACCTAGAATATGTAACCCAGGTTGGGGTTGAACTTGAGGCAATCCTCCTACCTCAGTCTCATGCATACTGAAGTTCCAAGCTTCAGTCACCACACTGGCTCTTTATTCTAACATTACTAAGCAGATTTTAGTATCATATCTACACTTAACTTTGGCTAAGCACCTCATTATTCTGGTGACTTCCTTGGAAATCCAGATTTGGTTGTTCCGATATTAACTCCCCTTTCCAGACGCAGGGGCAACACAACAGCTTTCAGAACGATCTCCGTTAAAGAATCAAGGCTTGGAGGGCTGGGGAGATGGCTCAGTCAGCCAAGTTCCTGTAATCATGGTGACCTAAGTTCAGATCCAAAGATCTGTGTAAAAAGCCAGATGTGGAAGTGTGTGCTTGCAATCCTAGTGCTGGGTAGAGTTGAATCGGGAAGATACCTGGGGATTTCTGGCCAGCAGGCTAGTTTCAGGTTCAGGGAGAGACTCCATCTCAAAAAATAATGTGGAGAGCAAGAGAAAGACACCAGATGTCATTCTCTGACACCCACATTTATACGTACCCTCGTTTACTTCTATATCTTTAAAGTACATAAGTTTGTGTGCGTGTGTATGTGTGTTGCTGTGAATTAAATTTATGGCCTCATACATGCTACCCAAGTGTTGTCCCACTGACCTATGTCTCTAGCCACAGTTGAGTTTTTTTTAATAAAAGATTTTTTTCCTCGTTAAAATAATGATCTGATTTTTGTCTTAAGGTAAAGAAAACTTGAGGTTCTCATGATAAAGTAACATCAAATTAAATCAGAAAAAGAGGAAATACTGATTCTATTCTAAAAAGGAATTCTATGTGAACCTGTGAACACAGGTTAGTAACTATGCAGAGCCCCTGAAGAGCCATGAATGAAGGATACTTAGTTATGAATGAAAATAATCCTGGCACAACCAGCTAGGGACCCAAACTTGGAGAACCTACAACACCCTTCAGCAAAACCACATTGTACTTGTTAACACTAAGACAGCGGCAAAATGGGACCTCAGAAGGGATAAATATCCTTTTAAAATAAATACTTCTTTTTTATTTTTAGTTATGTGTAAGCATGTGTACCTGTGTATGTGCATCTGAGTCCAGTGCCCAAAGAGGCCAGAAGGGGGCACAGGATTTGCCAGAACTAGAATCACAGGCAGTGATTGTCAAATGGGAAGTGAACTTTGGTCCACTATAAAACAGCAAGAACTCTTAATCACTGATCCATCTCCCCAGACTAGAGATAAATATTCTTAAAAAAAATGAGTATGAATTAAGCCACTGAAAGTTTTTTTAAAGCTGTTTTCATTTTTATAACAAAGTTTTCAGGATTCTGAAAGTCCTTTATAGCTCAAAGGATGCAACAATGACAAAACACCCTGATGAGCACACAGCAAGTGCAGAGCTCCACAATGGAAATTTCTATTAATTAAAACAAATAAAACACGGAAACATTAGCTGTGAACAATTTAAAGAATCAAGAATGTGATTTGCCTTTTGAGCAACAAGGAAAAGCCCCTTGCTGTTCTGTGTGTAATTAGGGCTGGGATGGAAACTGTGTGTTTATCTAACAGCTTCAGACATCAGTGACTCCACAGAAATTTACTGGATACCTACCGAGGCAATTGCAATAGGTGCCTGGAAATCCACAGCGAGCAGGACAGAAGCTCCCTGACATAACAGCAGATGACAGATCATGAACTACAGACACACTGCACAAGGAAATGACATTTCAGGTGGCAAGTGCTAGATAAAATATACAACAGGCAGTGTGTGTGTGTGTGTGTGTGTGTGTGTGTGTGTGTGTGTGTGTGTTGCGGGGAGTATCAGGAAAGCCATGCTGCTGAGAGGAGGGCATGGAGTTTTAACAAGAGTGGCCAGGGTGTGCTTCCTTAGGAAGGTGATGAATGAACAGAGACTTGTTAGCTCTTTGTTTTGTAAGATTTTCTGTTTTCTTTTTAACTATGTATATATGTGTGTGCCTCAGTTCTGTAGACCAGGTTGGCCTTCAATTAGTAAACTCTTGCCTCAGCCTCACAAGAGCTAGAATTTTAGTCTGGGCCTGACACATGGCTAGCACTTTTAATAGTCGCTGAATGGTGCTGTGTGTACCACTAATCCCAGCACTCAGGAGGCAGAGGTTTTCTGGATCTCTGTGAGTTTGAGACCAGCCTGGTCTACATAGTGAGGTTCCAGGTCTCTCCAGGAGCCTCCAGCCCAGGCCAGCCAGGCCTATGTAATGAGACCGTCTTAAAATGAATTAATTAATTAATCAACTAATTAAGTTTTCATTTATGTGGTCCAGTTCTTTTCTTCTCAGAGTTTTTATATTGAATGAAGACATTTTAGGGTCCAATGAAAGAAATATCAGTTGAGTGTATGGAACTGTGACTGTGTGTGAGTGAGTTATGAGACTCATCAGAGACTGTGGACATTTGGATCACAGGAAGGAAAATCCAGGAACTGGGGAGTTTAAGGGAATTTTGCTTTCACCAACACCCCCACTGTGTATTGCCCCAGACAAAGCCACATCTTTTGACTTTCAGTGATGAATGAGATCCATAAATTTAGCAAGGGTGACAGACGCTAAGCTTGATTAAAGCAACACAAGGATCAAATCACAGGGAGAGGAAGGTCTGCTACCCTCTCACATCTACAGCCCCATTACTGTATGGTCTAGCAAAAGCCCACCAAATGCCCAGGGTCCTAGTTTCTCACCTAATGCAAGAGTTATCATATCTGAGACTTTACGTGATTCCTGTAAATTCTGACCCAGAACTCAAGGGAAGGTATACAAGGGAAGCCCAAAGTTCACAGAGGACAGAAATCCTGTCAAGCAAGCTTATGCTGCAGGTGATCTGAAAATGGCAGTGAACTGGACAAACTCACGATGTACCCAGCCGCACCCCAGCTATTTAGTGCGAGTCTTAAGTACAGCTGTGCTCTGGACCCCAATTACAAATCCAAACACCAGAGTAAAAGTCCTGCCAGTTGTTGTCTACCACTACCCACCTGTGCAGGAAGGATTTCCCAGAAGGCCTTGCCTTCTGTTGGCCTTGACTGTCTACCACTCTTTGGAAGGCAAGCTGGAATGGCTAGGAACATTTTGGAGTCATCTGTGAATGTGTCGTCATCTTCAGATAAAGATCTGAGATAGAGAGGAGCTGAGGAAAGGGGCAGAGGCTCAATGGGGCATGGAGATGGGGAGTCAGTAAAAGAGGGAGACCCAAGCTGCCAGGAAACAGAAACAAGGTTCCCTCCACAAATGAGTGTAGGAACTTTCTGAATAAAACAGGAAAACTAGGGGGCTAGAGAGATGGTTCAATGGTTGAGGGCACAACCTACCCTTGTAGAGAACCTGGGTTTGGTTCCCAGCACCCACGTGGTGGCTTATAACCATCCCTATCTCCAGTTCCAGGGAATCCAGTGCCCACTTCTGCCCTCTGTAGGTACCTACACACATGTGCGCATACACACACACACACACACACACACACACACACACACACACACACACTAACACGCACATAAATGCAACCTTTAAAAAACAAATGCAAGACTATTTCTCTGAAAAATAACCTAACCCAAATGATTACTGAAAGAAGTGGAATTCTGGCCACGTTTGACCTCTGACTATGGCAACCTGAACTTAATTCAAAGAAAGTATGGCTGGCTGTGGTTATGGAAGAAAGCTTAAAGTCCGTTTGATTGTATTTTATCAGTGAAGGAAGGAGGCATTAAATGAAAGGAGCTTGCTTTAGGTGAGAGCCCTAACATCTAAGTGTAAGGGCCAATGTGGGACCAGTGGGTTTCCCCCATTGTCGACAGGAAAGTGGCACCAGCTAGTGACTGGGAAATTGGCTTCATTTAGCAGAGATATTTTGAATCTTAGCTGTAAAGATGGATGGTCACTGGACCATCCAATGGCTTCAGGATCAGAAAGCGACCCTATTAGCTGTAGCTCCCAGTGAGATTCCACACAAGAGGACCACGTGTTGCCGAGGGCCATGACTATAAGACCCCAGGAGGCTCTGCCTAGATACATGACTACGTTTGCCTTCTGACAGTCCGGCACCATCATGCAAATTTCGTTCTTACAGCCACCGGCTTGGAACTGTCTGGGTATACTGAAACAGATGGTCCGAGGAAATAAGGACCAAGCCTTGACAGGCCATTGAGGCAGAGCAGATTCAACCATCATTAGGCCTCCCGAGTGTCATCTTTTAACCTTATTGTTTGTCCGACAGGTCATTCGTTTGAAATGCTGGCAGACCGAGGAAATGACTAAGTGGGTAAAGTGCTCGCTTGCCACATAGGAAGGGGGCACTTGTGGGAAAAGCCAGGCGCGGTAGTGTATGTGTTCAGCCGCGTTGCTGGGAGTGAAATGGGCAGATCCTGGCTCACAGGCCTGCCACTCTTGCTGGAATGGTGAATTTCGGGTTCAGTGGGAGACTGTCTCAAAAAATAAGGTAGAGAAGTCATGGAGGCAGACCTCTCAGTGTTGACCTTCAGTGACCTCTAGCTCCCACACTCCCGGGCACAGATAGATGTGTGCTTGTGCACATGTGCGCACACACACACACACACACACACACACACACACACACCACATAAATACATATGAAAGTTAAATAATAATAGCAATCACAGAGAAACATTGAACTGAAGAGAGGACATTGAAATACCAGCTAGAAAACTGTCTAGAGCTCCAATACCAGCAGCCACACTGCCCTGAGCAGTGTCAGCCTATATGATCCTTGGTTTAATGGGACCTTTTAAAGGATTTCTTCGTGTTAACGTGTATGTATCTGCATGTTACTACGGGCACAAGTGTGCAGGTGTCGGTGGAGGTCAGAAGAGGGCGTTGGATCCTTGGAGCTGGCGTTACAGGAGGTTGTGAGTTGTGGATGCTGGGAACTGAACTCTGACCTTTGCAGGTGCAGGAAGCACTCTTAGCTGGGCTCTCTCCGGTTCTACACTGGATCTTCTAAAATGAGACTAAGAATAGCTATTCTGTCTGCATCTCTGGTTTGCTTCAAGGTCGAGGTTCCCAATCTGAGTCCAAAACAAAGAGCTATTAATGTGAATAATTAACGCTATCACGGTCGCATGCCCTGAAGCCTGAGTGTACGGTTCATACATGGAAGCAAATTACCTCAACTGCCCAGGGATTCAAGACAAGACGAGATGAAAAGCCACAAACCCGCAGGACAGGGTCTGGGAAATCCTACCTCTCAGCGACTGGTTTGGCAATGATTTCAAAAATGATGTCTTGCTTTGCATCTTGGTCAAAGATCCTTTGAAATCTGCAACGTGAAAATGGTAATCGTCTCAGAGCTGTGTCTTCAAAAGCTACTGGATTAGTGGATCCTGTTTTCATAAACACGTTTGTAAACGACCCCACACTGATGTCACAGGGCTTACCTAACTTAACATGATGTTTGTCCTGTCATCCCTCCACACTCTATTCTTGTGTTCTTGCTCACAAATGCTGGGTAAACAATATAGCTTTGACAAGATACACACAATTGTCCCCCTCTGAAAAATCACACCAGCTTTGGACCGAATAATAAACTGTGTGTTTTGAGCTTTCAAGAGGGACAGTGTCTGTGGCTGGCATCAGAGTCAAACCTCCAGAGCCACATGGCTTGGGAGCCAACGAATGGGATGTAAATGGCCCTTGGACTTCTGATGTCTGCCCTGTGAGGAAAGAATGCAAGTATGAACTGTGCAGTCTCTGGATGTACAGCACCAAACAGCAGTCTAATGCCCACATATTATGCACCTCCTCCTGTGACCGGTGATGCCAGCTTTTGGGTGCTGTGATCTCATTCTCTTGCCCACAAATCAAGTCAGAAAAGACTGATCTGTTCTGCAAAGATGGGACTTTATTGGAATGGCACTGGAGGGAGTGCTGGGTGGTGGCAGAATGACTACCACCGCTTCATCCTCCATGCAGAATCACCCCTAAGGTTAGAATAGGACTGCCAGCACAGCAGAGCCAGGGAGGCAATCTATTCTCTTGTAGCGGGGTGAGACACTGACAAGTAAGCCTCCACCTCCACTAAAGCATCACAAAAAAGAATATCTTCTACAGAGAACATGGCCTGGATTATTTTTATATTTTCCATGTACTTCAATTTTTCTCTGTATGTGTCTGCATGTTTATGTGTATGCAGGTGCAACTGCATGCATGCGTATGCATGCATGCAAGTGCATGAGTGTGAACATGCATGTGTGCGTGTGTGTGTGCATGTGTGTGAGTTGCACGTGCGTCCATATGCATGTGTGCATATGGAGGTCAGGAGACAACCTTGAGTGTCTTACCTCAGGTTTCATCCATTTTTTGTTTTAAAGACAGGGTTTCTTGCTGGCCTGGAGATCACCCAGTGGGCTAGGCTGGCTGGCCACTGCACCCCAGGGATTTACATGCCTCTACCTCCCTGGTCCTGGGATTATAAGCTTGGCACCCCATGTGCCTTTTAAGACATAGGTTCTGTATGTATATATCTTTTAAGATACATAGTTCTTAAGAACTCAGGTTCTTGTGCTTGTAAAGTAAGCACTTTACCAACTGAGATCTCTTCCCAGTTCCTTACTTTTTTATTTTATTTTTTTAAAATAAACTTGAGAGGATAAAGTCTTTAAAGTAAAAACCTTCAATCAAAACGTTTGAGGATATCTTAAGCAGCTTTGGGGGTGGCTGTGAACCTGTGTCAACATGCTTGCCTATACAAGTCACCTGGCCATATTCAATAGGCAGAGATACTGTAAGGGACACAGAAGACAATATTTACTACTGAGGAGTTCTGAAGGATGCCCAGAGTTAGAGTAAAAAATAAAATAAAAGATATTTATCATCAAAGACCAATATTGTCTTCAATGGATCCTTAGGTTTTACCAACCTTCATCTGAGAGTAAATTGTGAATTATACATAGATAGTCTAGGAACTTAGGAGGCAGCAGCAGATATGAGTTGCTAGCATTTGTTAATGCCTGGATCACCCCTTCAAACCCTGTCGGTAAGGCACAGCTTTAGATCTGAATACCAGCATGGCACAGAGATCCACAGACCACATGGGCACTGTGCACGAGTGTGCTCCAAAGAGCAGGGCCTATTCTTGATCTACTCTGATATTATTTATAGACCGCCAGCAGGGCCTCTATGGGAGACTGCTGATGAACAGGGCTTTCTAGCTCCTTTCCCCTGGTTGTTGGTGATCTTGAGGCAATAATACATTCCCCACTCCACTCCCCTGAGTCCTAGGAATTACATCTACTACAGCAAAATCAAGAGGTGCTAGGAGCTTTAAAGCTGGCATTGAGTTGCCCACAGATTATATTACGAAAGGTTCCCTGTATCAAGTTGATTATGGTCAGCCCATCTACTGGTTTATCTATTTCACAAATACATTCCAAGTGACTCCCACATGCTTGGCGCTCTGACAAAGTTTTAATTAGACTAAAATATAATTTTAGACTAATACCCATAAAGCATATTGAATTCCTTGGGAGAGAGGAGTATGATCTCCTGTGGTTAGAGAGATAAGATTAAGAGGGTAAGAGCACTTGCTGCTCTTACAGAGGACCGAAGTTCAGTTTCCAGCACCTACATAGATCAGCTTGCAACCACTTGTAAGCTCAACTCCAAGAGATCCAGTGCCCTCTTCTGGCCTCCTTGGGTACCTGTGCTCATATATGCATATTTTTTTTAATTAAATAACCTTTACATCCATTAAATTATTTTAATACGATGTCCTCTGGTGGATATCGTGTTTAAAATAATAGCGGAGCCAGAAAAAAGATCTAGATATCTCTATTATCTCCTGACTTTGGAAGGAAGACTTTAAAGTCAAAGTTGATAACTGATTAGTAATTATGTATTGAGCATCAATTATCAGCACCTCAAACGTTGTACTTTCACAACACAGTTGTGTTACAATCTGGAGAGGGGCTCCTGAACAGCTGTCTTCCGAAGAATAAAAGAGGATCCTAGAACTCAGAACAGTTGTAGCCAGGTCAGTCAAATCTCTTAGGAAGATGAATTTGAGGCCCACGGAGCTAAGAGATGACTTGGGGTGCTCATGTCTACCAATAGCACACCAAGAGGGAACTTGGGGTTCTAGATGGCCAGGATGCTCTCTCATTCACTAGGATGTTGTGTGGGCTTTGCCTAAAGTCCCTTTCAATTGCAAACAGCTAATTTTCCTGCAGGAAGCCTTTTTTGAAATCTTCCTCACCCCACAAGATGACAACTCCACCCTTCTAAATGCTTAGTCTCAAACTCCCTGGAACCCTTGACTCCTCTCTTTCTATTTTACTCTATAATGAATTCATTGGCAAACTCTATCAACTCTGACCTCCAAATGCTCAGAATCCAATTAGTTTTATGCCTTGGCATTTGCAGACACTAACATCTGCAGGTGTGCAGATTTCTTACAGACCAGTGTTTGCGTTTGGCCCACGCGCCTCTTTCCACATATTCTACAGGCTGTGCACAACACCTAGTACAACGCAAATGTCTGGAAACAGTTTTATACTATACTGTTTTAATGAGAAGACATTCTCATTAAAAAGAGACAGTTTTTGCTGGGCGGTGGTGGTGCGCACGCCTTTAATCCCAGCACTTGGAAGGCAGAGGCAGGGGGATCTCTGTGAGTTCGAGGCCAGCCTGGTCTACAGAGTGAGGTCCAGGATGGCCTGAGTTACAACAGAGACACTGTGTCTTGAAAAACTAACTAACTAAATAAACAAGCAAATAAATATATAAATAAATAAATAAATGAGGCAGCTTTAACTTTTTAGTCCCTAGGTTGGTTAGCTCCATGGATGCATAGTTGCATGCACTAGACATTTCTCAGCACTCCACTCCCCACCAAGGCCAGGCTACTACAGCCGTTTTACCGTCTCCCTTGCTCCCTTGAACTGTGAGCTGCACACATCAGCAGGATTCATCAGGGTTCCTTCCTCCTCACAGCACCAGAGGGGAAGACACTTCCGTGAATCATGAGGTCCTGCAAAATCTGGCCTCTCTGTGCTCCTTGGGCTGCCTTCTTCCCTTCTGTCCCTTGCTCTGGAAGCCTCATGGGCTCCCTCTTCCCCTTCAAACAGCCAGGCACTCTTCTATCTGAAGGACTTTGTTCTTCCCGTCCCCATCCCTCAGGCTAGCAGTGAAGAGTGACCAGGGTGGATGGTCATTCACTCAAACCATGTGGCTGCGCACTGCCCAAGAGAAATACAAAACCATTCATGTACGTTAAAGTGTTCCAGCTGTGGTTTAAAAACAAAAAAGGAAAAGGAGAGCCTGGGAAGGTAATTAGAATAATGTATTTAACCCAATATGCCCACATTTTTGTCACTATGATATGGGATTGATATGAAAATGTTCCTGAGATGTTTTACATTCTCTTTAATTTTTTTTTTTTCATATCGAATCCTCAGAATAAACGAATACTTTACTGTGTACCTCATTTCAGGATAGACAGGATTTAAGCTGATGTTCCACAGGACATTACAGGTATTTATATGCTCCTGAGACTTGTATCTCATTTATGTTACACCTGAATAACACACAGACTGGACCTTAACATCTCACGTTTAATAACATTTACACATCCGTGGACTTCATGCAGGGACCAACCCACAGTGGACAGGACAGGAAAGTAGTGACACTAGAAACTCACAGGTAACAAAGCAAAGCCGGGATCTGTGACTAAACTCTTTTGCTTTCTTTTTAACTATCTATCTTTGTATGTGTGTGCTCGCGTGTGTGCACATTTGTGCGTCACGGGATGCATATGTTCACAACCTGCACATGGCGGTCAGAATACAGCTTCACGTGTCTACACTCAGGGTGACTTCCAACTTCTGTTTGAGAGAGGACCTTGTCATTGGCCTGGGACTTTGCCAGGTTAGCTGGCTCATGAGCTTGCAGGGCTCCACATGCCTCTGTCTCCATCTTGCCCGACCTGGGATTTCAGGACGCATTACTGTGTCTAGCTTTCACATGGGTTCTAGGGATCTGACCTCAAGTCCTCAGGCTTGGAAGGCAAACAATTTATGGACAGAGCCAGCTCTCCAGCCCTGGAATATAATCTCAAATGCAGAAATCTACGTTTTACTTAATCTCGGGCACAATGAACTTGAGTTCTCTGTACCAGATGAGACTGTGCTACGCTTGCCACAGAAACGGGGCTGAGGATTTTGGCAACAGAAACTGACACAGCGAGACTGTGTGCTCAGTAATGAAGCAGAAGCAAAGAGGAGGAAGACAGAGCTTACTTAAATTTGTAGCTTTCTCGCTTATTGTTCACGAAGCCATCCGCCAGATCTCGGGGTAAGATAATTTCCAAGCTAGGTGTTAACTTTTCATCTTCATCTATGGAATAAATCTGCAAATGCAAGAACAACAAAAATTCCAGCATGACCTCTGACCTGGATACAATTAGAATTGTAACGGTACAAAAACCATGCTTTTATGACAAAATATCATAGCACGGTATAATACGTAAAGTTTTCTTGGAAATGACAGTGTGTCCAAACAAATGCATAGAACAAAGCAAGAGCTAAAACCTACATCAATGCTTGTACCAGTTACTTTTTACTGCTGTGACAAAAAACCAGGACCAGCGCAACTTTTGCATGAGTTTTATTTGAGCTTGTGGCTCCTGTGGGAGAGTCCATAATGGTGGGAAGCATGGCAGCAGACAGCCAGAAAGTAGAAAGCTTAGAGATCACATCTTCAAACGCAGACCTGAAGCAGAGCGAGTGTGCTGGGTGCGGGACGAGACTGTAAACCCACAGAGCCCAACTCAGTCATGTGCCTCCTCCACCAAGGCTCCAGCTTCCAGGGATTCCAGAAGTTTCTCAAATAGCACCACCAGCTGGGGACCGAGTATTCAAATCCTGAGCCTGAGGGGAACATTCTCGCTTGAGCCACCACAGTGCTGTATCACGGCTCTGATCATCTTTGGATGATCCAATAATGTCCAAATTCGATGGTGTAAATGCATCCCTGTCAAGAAGAGCCTGGAAAGCCTCATGTTAGGTACTGCTTCCCTATTCTAGATAAGAAATTCACACTCTTCCTACAACCCGTAAGCAGGTCTGAACAGATGTGAACTAGAGACGCAGAGACTCAATAGTGAGGTCTGAACCTTCTCAGAGAGTGAGCAGGAGTGTTCGAGCTTGAGTTACATTCCAAAAACAAAAGAACAAAAAACAACCAACAGAATTTTCAGGAATGTGATGTCATGTGGTTTGAAAAGGTATGTGCGCTTCATGTCTTTGATGTCCTGGCTTTGCATCTCAGCCCAGCCCCTGATGTCTAGGTGACCAGGGAGAAATCCTTCCTATTTTCCATACTGACTTGGAAATAGAAGGCTAAAGCCCAGACAATGGTGCCATTTTCTGATTCCTGTCTCTGTTACCTACTCCTTTATTTCTTGACAGGAAAATTAACACTTAAGCCTATATAGAAACCTTGAGATTTAATGTCTACACGCTGAACCCAACTACCAGGTGTGTGACCAGCCACTGCTCTCAGAATCAAAGGTCCCTTATACAAAAGTGTGGGAAACAGAATCTCCAGCCTCTCTTGCAAGAGTGCTTGGGGATGAAGGGGTCAAATGATGTAATGTGAATGGAAGTATTTTGTAATGCACCATAAAAAGAGGATTAAAAAAGACTTCTTGTCTTTCAACAGGAATGAAAATACTTTCTTACAGGCAATACTTCCTGTTTAAGTTAGACTCATTTAGATGCATGATTAGAGGGTAAGAGTCATATTCCTACCTAAAGAGAGCCTAAATATATAGAGAGTATGAATAATTTCCAACACAGATTCCTATCCCCCTTTTTTAAAAATTTGAGACAGGGTCTCACTATGTAACCCTGGCTGGCTTGGATCTTGCTATGTTGACCCAGCTGGCAACAGATCTGCCTCTTGCTGTCTCTAACACCAAGTGCTGGGATTAAAGTCATGTGCCACCATTCCTGGCCAAAGTGGATTTTTATTGAAATATCTTACTTAAAATAAGAAAAGTTCAGGTGAAAAGGCCATTTAGTAAAATAGCATTTCTGAAAACAGAAGAGGAAGAAAGGAACATTTAGGGGCTCAAGGTTTTCTGGCTAGATTTTTTTCTCCCAAGAGACATTTAAAAACTATCCTGCAGGGCACTGCTAGTTTAATAGCTAAACAGAGAATTAAAGAAGAGTGTATGACATGAAATACACAAAACTGAGGGGTAAAACACACTTTTTTTTTTAAACAATCTGAAACTTGGGGCAGGAGCTAGAGATCTCAGGGGTTAAGAACGCTTGCTATTCTTCCAGAGGACACAAGTTTGGTTCTCAACATCCACAGTCACCAGCTCTAGGGGATCTGCTGCCCTCTTCTGGCCTCTGAGGGTATCTGCACTCACCTGCACATACCCATACACAAATACAGATAGTTAAAAAAAATCATTACAAACAATCAGTATTTCTCTATGCTCGGTAAACAGGAAAGGAGGCATTGAGAGGAAGTCCTTAGAGAGTTAGGAGGTGGTACAGTGGTGGGGTGCTTGCTTAGTTCCTAGGTGGCCCTGAATTCAAAACCTAGCACTACTACCACCAGATGAAGGAAAAAACAATGTCCTTGTAAATAAACTTTAGTCTAGTAGTCTGGTGTTCACCCTCTCTCTTATGAAGAATTTATCATCTGAGACAGGATCTTTACTCTTTAGGCAAAGAGGCAGAAAAAAAAATACAAGATTGTATTCTCTTTGTGTCTTTGTTGTTGCTGTTTGCCTCTCTCTCTCTCTCTCTCTCTCTCTCTCTCTCTCTCTGTGTGTGTTTATTTTGATATAGGGTCTCAGTGTGAAGTCCTGACTCTGTAGACCTGGTTGGACTTGTATTGGAAGCTACTGGATCCCAACAGCAGGAGAAAGAGCAGGCTATCAAGGCCTGTGCTAGGCCAGTACCTTGGCCTGTAGTACATGCATGCATGGCCCTTTAAAAGTCAGATCCTGGCACAACAGCCAAAAAGCCCACCAGAGCAGTGTAGTATCCACTTCCTCTGTCTTTACAGAAACCTTGTCCACCAACATCAGCTATACAGAAAGGCTGAGAGCCTTTACATACAGGCTATTAGATGATTGGGCCTTCATTGAACTTACCCCTCCCTCTCCAATTAACAAGCTTTAGATAAGCTGATTAAATTGTATAGTAAGCATAGACCAATGCTATTGGGCCTCTCCCTTGTGCACCGCCCTATTTTCTCCATGAAAACCCTCTTCCCTACACAATGAACTAGATCTGTACCATGGAGACATTTCCTCAGAGCTTGTTTGTTAGGGTAGTGACTGTAACTTACCACCTCGGGAAGCCCCTGTACCCACAAATCCACCCATAGACTTGAACTCACAGAGACGCACCTGCCTCTGTCTCCTGACTACTAGGATTTATATTTCCAGTTCCATGGTGTCTGATGCCCTTTTCTGACCTCTGAAGGCACAACATGCATGGGGTACACATATGTACATGCAGGCAAAACACTCATACATACAAAATAAATAAATAATTAAAAACAACTAATATTTCCTCTGGAGTCATTTCTTCCAGCTTCTCCTGAAGGTTTTTCATTAAAGGGCCAGTGCTGATGATGGCAGAGACATTATCATCTCCCTGTTTTAAGGAAATAAATTAACCAGAGGCAAAAGCTTACCTATAACAGGCCATAATGTTATACCTTTACATACACACAACACTGAAAAAGAATAGAGATAAAATATTACTATCTACTTATTCCAGGCATTCCTAAATATAAACCAGATTGCCTGAATGCTCCCTTTGTAAGTCAGGAAAAAGTTCTTCTTCTTTTTCTTTTTTTAAATTCTGAATAGGAAATGTAACTTCAAAAACCCTTAATTAAAAATAAACTCAGTGCCTTCCACACAAAAAATAAGACCTGGAAAGGGAGGAGGATTTGTTGGGAAGCAGAGTTTTGATGGGAAAGGAAGAAAGATGAGAGAAGAAATGGAGTGTTAAGACAATTAAAAGTCTTGATACAGATGTAAAATTTAAAAAAAAACAAAAACTTAAAGGCAAGAGTGGCAGCACACGCTTTTAATTCTGTCACTCAGGAGGCAGAGGCAGGTGGCTCTCTGTGAGTTCCAGGCCAGCCTGGGATACAGTGAGGTCCAGGACAGCCAGGACTACATAGCGAGACCCTTATCTCAAGACCAACAACAAATTAAGTTAAACAAATATCAGTTCCGCTGCTCACCAGCTGAGTGCCCTGCCTCATTACTAATCGCCCACATGTGTAAAATGAAGGTAACAGCAAGAGTCCCAGCAGAGGATCAGATATTAACCAGAAAAGGCACCTGGCAGGTGGTGATGTCCCCGGCATCTTAGCCATGACCCACCCTGGAGGCGCAACCTTGGCGAACTTCTGGATTTAGTACACCTGGAGAAGACTGGTTAATGCTTTCTGGATTGGGCAGGGGTTGGGGGGAGCGTTCTTTGTGTCCGGACACACAGCACGTCTACAATGAATGCATGTCAAAAAACCCGTAGACAATGGACACTTCAGGACAACAAAGCAGTTGTAAGAAATCCTGCAGGCTGTGACTGCCAAAGAAAGCGCGTGTGCATGCTTGTCTACGATTGTATGATGCTGCTTACAACAGTGCATTACAGCTCTTGCACACGGGTCAGCCCCAGCGCAGAGCTGTGTGTGCAGGCCGGGGGTGGGGTGGGGTGGGGGGCAGTGGCCCTGAGGAGTGCAAGAGGCACCTGTGTGTGGATGGGCCACGGTGCGGGTGAGTGTGCAAACTGGCCCACGTGCACGAGTGTGCACACGTGGGTCGGGCGCGGGGCTGAAGCTGTGGGCAAGCCCCGTCCGCCCTCCGGGCTGCAGTCTGCGTGGCCGCCCCGTGCCCGCGCTGGGTCCCCACGCGCCCCATGCCCGGCCTCGGCCCCGGGCCCATACCCCTTGCTGCTGCTTCCGCATAGAGGGCTTCACCCTAGCGAAAATCTGGATCGTCTGCTTCACCATCACCACGAGAGACTCAGCACTGAGCCTTGACCTTTCTGCGTCGCCCCTCCTAAAGAAAAAACACAAAACAAAACCAAAAAAACCCTCAAAACTTCGTACTCCCACCTCCTGCGGAAACTCGCTGCCCTAGCAACAGTAACCAAGGATGCTACCCAAGCAGCACCGCGGCCAGCGGGATCCCGCCTCCTCTCCCTAATTGGTCGTAGACTAAGAGGAGGGGCTGAAGGGCGGGACCCGGCAGGAAGCGCTGTGCAAATGCGTGGGGGATGTTTGCAGGACCCGTGGGTTGCAGGGTTTGCGATCCCGAGTCTGGCCCCTTCCCTTAACAACTCCTTCCTCGTCCCATACTCCTTTACGTCTCTCTGAAGTCAGCCTGCCGTTTATCACGCATTGAAGAAATGACCTTTTTTGGTTGAGACTCCCAAGCTGCTCTGAATTCACTTGGAAATCACCGTGCGACAAAGCAGGTTCTTAACGGAAAATCACCACCCAAGTGTGAGGGCAGTGCTGGGTTCCCTGTGAAGAGACTGCTTCCCATGTGGAACGTCTGGAAACCAGCTCCTGGAAGACAGCTTCTGAAACTGTGCCCAATCTCCACTCACTGGGAAACTGCAAATTCAACCCGAATCCCAAAGTGGCTTAGATTGATAGTGGCTGAAAACTGTGTGTGTGTGTGTGTGTGTCTGGGTGTAAATCACAAGTTTTATATCATTATACATTATATATATATATATATATATATGTATATATATATATATATATATATATATTAATAGTGGCAATACGCAGTGACAATGAAAATAGAAGATGAATCACCCATGGCTCACTGGTGAGGTGGGTCCTGTAAAATGGTTCAGCCACTCTGAAAAAGAAAGCTTGACGGTGTTCGCTGATGGTTTTAGACAGAATCTCACTGTGCCACCTATAATGGCCTTCCCCTCATGATCGTTTTCCCTCAGAAACCCAAGTGCTGAAGGCACCTCCATTTCCAACATTAGTGCGTGTGTTTTTTTGGTTTTGTGTTTCCGTTTTCCCAGAAAACGGAAGGTACAGCTACTCTGAGACCCACCAGCTGAACTACGGGGACATCTATCCCAGAGAAACGAAAACTTGTGTTTACAAAACAATCCATGTGCATTTGCTTAATTGGTGATATTCCCAAACTGCAGACAAGGCAAATGTCCTAAGGACGATGAGCAGTTAAGTAAACTTAGAATACTAAGTTTCTTTTTTAAATGAATGAACCATCAATAATGTGTAACAACCTGAATGCAGAATAAAAAAAAAATCAGAAGTTAAATACTGTCTGAGTCTCTTTAGGTATCATTCTCGAAACGACAAAATTCCAGAGGTGGCTCTATTCGGGTCACCAGGGAGGTGGAGGGGGCATGAGTTGGCTATGGTTAAGAATGAAAATACAGCTACTGTTCTGAACCTGACTGCTGTGGTGTTCTCATCCACAGAGAACAAAACATGAATTGCACTTATCAGTAACTCCCAGAAGGCTGGGGAGGGAGCTCGTTGGTAGAACGCTTGCTAAGGATGCACAAAGCATCGGGTTTGATCCCTAGCACCCCTTAAACCATACACAGCAACAGGAGCCTGAAATCATAGCACGGAGGTGGTGAAAGCAGGAGGGTCAGAAGTTCAAGGTTACCCTCAGCTACTTAGTGAGTGCAGAGCCAGCCTGGGCAATGTGAGACCCTTGCCTTGAAAGAATAAGCGTGTAAAAAGCTGGCAAGCCAAGTGAGAACAAACCAGATTGGTGCTGCCACCAGAGCCGGGGACTGTTCCCGTAGCGGTGCCTTACCACCGAGAGGGACCATAGCCTCAAGCCATGCACTGAAACAAGCTGCTTCTCGCCAAGAATTTAGTTTCAGCAACAAGTAGAGAAATGAATAAAACCTTTTCTGTGTGTGCGTGTGTGCAGGTGTGTTGAGTGCGTGTACATGCGTGTGAAAAACATATAACTTTGGCTATTATTCCGCAGGTAGTACCATCCACCTCGAGACAGTCTCTCTCTGGCCTAGAACTTGACAAGCAGCCTAGGCTGGCTAGCCAATGAAGCCCAGGCTCCTACATTCCTCTGCCTCCCCTGCTGGGGATTATAAGCACATCCCACCAAGCCAAACCTTTTCTTCTCTTTTTACGCATGTTCTGAGGGGAGAACTCGGGGGCCTCATGCTTGTGCAGGAAGCGGTTTACCAACTAAACGATGTCCCCGGCCCTGTGACTACAGCTTCTAGAGAGCAGCAACAGTGTTGCTCAAGAGCCTATAGGACACCCAGAGACTGCACACCATACACCTCCTGAACCAGACCGACGATGCACTTGCTTTAAGTGGACAGATAAAGACATCAGGCACCTGTTGTCTTCATAGCACTGCTTTATGTAGTGCTGGAATCCAGAAGCTAGAGCATCTAACTGAAAGCATCCACACGCCAAAGGTTTAATGCACGATGATTGCTGCCTAAAGACATCCCAAATATAGCCGGCAGTTTGAACCTGTTCCTGTGTCTGGCCTGAGTGACTCCCCAGCCATGCCTTGGACAGCTTTCCTTAAACCCCCAACAGAAGGATGTGAGGGGTACACCCTGGGCCTCCTGATTAAACCTCCAAACGTCCCTGTCTTTTCTCTAACTGGGTTTCTGTGCAGTACTCCTATGTGTACCTTGCCTTATTTAGATGAAGTTGAGATGCTTTTTAATTGTGAAAGGACCTTGGGACTCTGCATCCCCCAAATCACAGGTGACGACACCAGTGAGCTGGGGTTCTCCACTCCAAATGTGTAAGCATTAAACCAGGCCTGAAGCGGATTAGCCCTAGCCCGTAGGCAAGTCGGTTGGGCTCCATTTGCCTGTTGGTCTTGTTTTTAGGAAAGGTTGCAGCTCCAGAACTAGGTTCAACTACCTCTTGGAGCAGCTGCTACTCCAACCACGAAAGGTATCGTTTTATTTTACATACCTCAGGAGGGACCAGTAAAAAATCTGTGGACTAGTCATTTTGGCATAGAATACGTACATACGGCTACTTAATTGCAGTAAACGTCTTCCCCTCTTAATTTTAAATATATGGCTTGAAAATTTCTTATACACATATATTGCGTTTTGATAAAATCCACCTCCGATTTTCTTCCCTCCAAATCTTCCCATACCTCTTTCCCTTCCCAATGCCAAGTGCTCTTTTTTGTTTATTTGTTTTTAAACCCACTGAGTCCTCTTAGTGCGCCCAGCATGTGCATGGATGTAGGACCACCCACTGGAGCACAGGGCAACCTATCAGGGCCAAATCTTTAAAGAAATCTGACTGTCCTTCCCACCAGCCATCAACCGTCAAGAGCCTCTCTGCTCAGCACAAGACTTCTTTAGCCCCTTCCCCACCCCATGTTAGAATTTGGCTGGCTTGATCTTGCAGAGGAGTGACACAAGACAGTATTTTCTGGACACGAAAGGGTCATTGCACGCATCAGCTCGGAGGTAGCAATTCAATCCTTCCCTTGTTCGGAAATCTCTTTGTGACCACCCCAACCTGCACGGGCCTTGTCAGGTGGACAAGCCTGTTAAGAGCCGCAGTAATGGTTCCGCTAACCCCATTCCAGGGTCTCCTATTCACAAAGCAAGGCCAGTAATGAGAATTTCCTGCTTGCCAGCAGATAACAGTATGCATGTGACAGCAGGCATTCGATATGAACTGCCTTGCTGACTTGGATCGCGCACGGTGTGATCGGCTCCGCACACTTTGTGAGCGTGGGCATCAAACGTTGGATGGGAAGGAGTAGAAAGATACAGAACTCACAGCAGAGCGGTGGGAGGCACTTACGTTAGAAATCTCCTTAAGGCTTAGCCTCATCCGTCTGTCTTACGGGTGGTCAGGGCCAGAGGGAACCCCTCAGTATCCTCGAGTCTCAACAGGGCATCTGCTCCATTGTTTCCGAACCAAACAACGGAGGATACACACAGCAATTTCTGGGGCTCATTAAATACTGAATAATAAACATGCTTTTATACTGCCGAGCGGTGGTACCGCAAAATCTGTAATATATAATTTCAGCGGAGAGATTTCTTTTGAGAGTATGTTCGGCTAATTTAAAGCATGATTTCATTAACATAACCATATTTCCAAAAGCGGCGGAGTGAAATTCATAAAACCTCACCCACCCTCTGGGTTTTATGGGATGCTGTGAGAATCTTGGTACATATGTCCTGACTTCCTTTGTCTATTGGTGGCGCATCCAGACCTCCGGCACCACGCTGGATTCTCCCTCCCGCTGTTGCTCATCACAGCTCTGACAGAGAGACAGGCGCCCCTCTTCTCTCTCAGTTTGTCTGATCCTCTTCCTGCAGGCCTCTTGGGGCTCCCCTGAGCGGCAACATCAAAGTCAGGGTAGGGCTGGAAGCTGGTGGCCAGCCATATGGAATTACAGCCCAGGCTGTCACCGGATTACAGAGTGTAGCACACAGACCAAATGACAGCGCCATGGCCCAGAGGGAAGCCTCCAGTTTTGAATGGAAAATGTGACTTTCTGTGTGTTTATACCCAGGCTTCTCATAAACATCCCGGATGCTCCACCAAAATCCCATCCTAACAAGGGATGGGCCGAGTTGAAAATAACTCCAGGACTCCTTTCTCCTAAGAAAATGACCCACCCTGGCCGACCTTCTCCTGGCCGTTATGCCCTTGTTCCTCTGGGTAGTTCAGCTAGGGTGGAAAATTGAGACATAAAAGAGAATGGGATCTAGTGGAGATTACCTAACATTTCATTATGGGCACCAAATCCAGCCAGTTTTAGCAAGCCAATCTGTCGTCACTGGAGTTTATGAAATACTGACTTCCCGTGAAGACGCTGAACAGTTTCATACTATCCGCTTTCTGGTGGGGGAAGTCATATTTTAAAATGGTAGTTTTCAGGCACTGGCTCTTTCTTATTCAAATGCCCTTCTCTGCCATGCAAACAAACCAAAGAACTAGTGATCAATCCTCCAACACCCACGCTGGCATGGCCACCTCATCTGATTTCTCTAGCAGTCATTTCTTTTGTGAGTATGCATACAGCATTGTGTGTGTGTGTGTGTGTGTGTGTGTGTGTGTATCTTTGTATGTGTCTGAACTTACCTGTACTTGGGTGTGAAGGTCAACTTTGGTTATTCTTCTATTGCTCTTTGTCTTAATATTTTTAAAGGTTCATTTGTTTATTTATTTATTGTGTGTGCATTTGTGTGCATGTACGGGTAGACCATGTGTGTTCTGGTGCCCATGGAGACCAGGAGAGAGTGTTGGATCCCCTGGAATTACAGGTAGTTGTGCACTGCCTCAAATGGATGCTGACAACCAATCCTGAGTCTTCTGAAAAAGCCATTTGACTTTTAACGCTGAGCTGTCTCTCCAGTCCTTCCACACTATTTTTTTTGAGACAGGGTTTCTCTTACTGAGTCTGGAGCTTGGCATCTTGCTAGACTGTCTGCCCAGTGTTCCCAGGGACCCTCCTGTCTTTGCCCCCAGCCCTGGGTTACAGGCTTGCACCACCAGACTGGACTTTTACTCAGGTCCTCATGCTTGTGGGCAAGAATGTTATCCACTGAGCCATCTTCTCAGTCCTTTTATACATCTCCCCATGCTAAACAAGTTAACCCAGAAAACTAAGAGTAATTTCATTTAAGAAAACTCACGGTAAGCCGGGCAGAGATGGCACACACCTTTAGTCCCAGCATTCAGAAGGAACCCCCGCCCTGCCCACTCCCAAAAAAAAGAAAAGAAAGAAAAAGAAAAGAAAGAAAACTCGTGTTTAAAAGATTAAAAGCTAACCCTTTCACTTAATAGACCAATAGTCACTACTGTTGTATTAATTTTAATCTTATTGAATGCTGCAAAAGTGGCTTAGAACATTAGCAGAACTTTTGAGCATTATAAAATACATTGCCATAAATTATCACCAAGAGAAAAATACCCTACGTCATGGATGAATTGTCTGAGGGAAAGAGGACTCTGGGCTTTATGCAGCCCTTCTCCTGGCCACATGTGATCCATCTTGAATCTGTGTCTAGCAACTCAGCCCTCACAGTTTAATATCCTTCTGCTTCCTCTGTTCCAGTTTACTTCTCAGTGACCTTCCATCTACTTTCTGCTGCTCATGATCCATGGAGTCTGTTTAAACTCCCCAGCACTGGAAAGATGGAGAGCTCTTGTTGCTCTTGCAGAGGACCAGAGTTCAGTTCCCAGCACTCACAACTGCCTGTAACTCCTGCTTGAGGGGATCCAACACTCTCTTCTGGCCTCTGAGAGCACTGCACACATGAATGTGTCTATACACACACAGACGGGAGGCTCTACACCTAAATAAAATATATATGAACAGATATTTGCCTAATATTGGAATACCTTCATGATAGACATATTACCAAGGCTTGCCCTCTACACTTTCCTTTACATGACTGTATCCAACCCATTCTTAAGCCTGGATGATTCTGCCTTCTAAGTTAGATTCTGCCTTCTAAGTCTCCCTCCCTCCCTCCTTCCCTCCCTCCTTCCCTCTGCCTTTCTGCCTCTCTGTGTGTGGGATGTCCAGCTGCCCTACTTAACAGTTGCTACTAGCTCCAGTGAGTCCATCCAGCTGATTTTCTCCCCTCCCATCCCATCCTCCCTTTTCTTCTACCATCTCCCACTGGTCCCTATTGTAGGAGACAAGCAAGTCCATGCCACGCCTTGTCTGAAGATCTCCAACCCTTCCCTGTTACAAACCCAGTCCGACCCCAATCTGCTTTTGTGTTACCTTCAGAGCCTCTGAAGCATCTCTTCCTGCCACTCCCCTGCCCCTGTATTCCGGCCACTGAATCAAACAGTATCCAAACAGGCCAAACCATTTCATTCTTCGCACCTCTGTGTTGTGTCTGACAGTGCTGACTCCCACATTCATCCATCCTAGATGTTCGCCCCATCCTTCAAGATCCAGTTCACAGCACCTGCCCTATGAAAGCACCTGTCTCCCCAAAGGCAAAGTTAATGACTCTTCCATGTTGTAGAAATTTATTTTCAGTTGTGTTTAAAATAATTGTTTTGAGCACTGTTGGGTGAGGGGCTGCCTAGGTCTTGGTGTTTTTGTATTGTCTGCAGGTGTTGTTGGATTTCTGTGGCGGAACATTTGATTGCTCACGATCTGCACGTGCTATCAGTAGAACACCTGAGGAGTTCTGTATCAGTACAAACACGTGAGCTCAGATGCTCATAGTCCCACTGTCCAGTATGGTGTTTGACTTGATGGTGGTTCCCTCTGCAGAAGTCTGGCAGGGTTTGTACCTATAAAAAAGCCTCCTTGTCTTCCTGGGTGAGCCACCACAGATCATGTACTACTACACTTTCGTGCAGCTACCTGATATTCGTGTTTACCGTCCTCTTAATGCTTCCTGCATGTGTATATCCTTCTGTCAGCCTGGGATCATTTAAGAGTTGACACTATGTCCTGTTTACAAATTTCTAGTGACCAATAAATTCTTAGCCAGATACCAGAGATTTCTATGTGTCCAATGACTGAGTGAGTGCCTAAATAATTGTGCGGAAACAAGAACACATGAATACATTCACAACTTTGTATTGGAGGCTTATGTTTCCACGGTGACAATTACTGTCCTCTCTCTACCTCTCATCCAAGAGATAAGCCAGCTGGACCAAATTCTCAACAGGGGAGTTAGAAAGCAAAGGCATTGTCCTTGTTTGGATTTCTGAACCCCCTTTTCTTCAGGTATAAAAAGGATAGTGACAAGTTTCTCAGGGAATAAAGAAAGTAAATTAGCATTTGAATTGAAGACAGCAGAAGAGGGGTCTGATGGGCCCAGCAGCTCAGAAGACAGTAGTGCACTGTTCAACGGGTGAGTCTTCTCTCCGACTGCACGGGAAGTGGTTGATGAATCTAGGAGCCAACTTCTTAATTTTGGAAGAATGGACCTTTATAAATTATCAATTAAATAGCCATCCACCTTCTTTTGTCCCATGTTCAAATGGCTTTTCAGCGGTTTGAAAGTCAATCGTTAGCATTTGAGCCAATTTCAGGCAGTGCTCTCCCTCCTCTCCCTTAAAGCAAATGAGGGAAGTGGCTTCTACATAGCCTGTGGCACTCCCTGGGTCTCTTCCCTTTCCTAACCCTTGCTCACTTGCAGGCATGCGCAGAAATATCCCCTTCTCAGAGACTTCCTGGCCACTCAGCTCAGATCCAGGGCGCTAGCTCAATGAGCCTTTAAAACATATTCTTCCGAAAGAAAAACTCAATTTGATCTTCCTCCTCATCATAGTCCCACCTAATGTATATTGTAATTGTGTACTTTGTGTGTGAAGATGTCTGGGGCAGGAAGCTAGCATTATCTTACACTGCACCCCAAACAGACACTGAGACAGGGATTCCAAGGAGACAGGGAAGGGGAGAAAAACAGCACTGGGAGAATGCTGAATGAGCTAACATAGTAGGAAACTAGGACTGGTCCCACTGAACACCTTCTCCAAGACTGAGTATAACTTACTTTCAGTTCTCCTGGTAGGCAAGGAGGCAGCTTTTGCTTCTCACTGTTGGAGGGCTGCTCCTAGGTTGCGAATACTCCTGCTTCCTGCACTGTCTCTGTTTCAGGATGAGGCGGTGTGCCAGTGTCGACACCCAGACAGCACGGGGCAGAGGAGCTACAGACTTCTGACTTAGGCTGCTCCTGGCCTGGGTCAGTGGTATACCAAAGTCACAGTGACCTCTGGAGTGAGCTGAGGGGATGTGTGCATGGCACCAACCGTGTCTCCTCCAGTCAGGACTGGTTGTGGTTTTCTTCGAAATCTCATTAGAAAAATAGTATTGACATCTCTCTGATACCTGCTCTATTTGATAGCAGTCCACCCTTTTGATTTAATTTTTTACATTTACTTATGTGTATGGGGTTGTACAAATATAGCATTGGGCAGCAAGTCTCGGGGCCTTCCTGTACCTGCCTTCTCAGTGCTGGGCTTACAGGTGTGGGCAGCTGAACGTATATGCCAAGGATCAAACTCAGATCCTCATGATTGGGCAGTAAGCACCTGACTGACTGAGCCTTCACCCCAGCCTCTTGCCTGTTTATTCTTTATGGCTACTCACTGCAACCCACGTGGTTGAAATGAAGTCTTTATTCAGTTGACATCAAAGGGGATTCTTACTAGAGATCCTGCTTAAAAATAAGGTAGTGACTGAGGAGGTACTGGGGGGTCAGCCTCTGACCCCCCACATGCACATGCACACACATGTGTATGTACCCCCAACACACAGGCGTCATACTGAACTATCTAGTTAGTGTTTACTTTGACAAACTTTGACTGGGGAGCAATACATAGCACATGTTCCCATCTGTACATACGCTTCCGTTCATGCGTATACATACAGGCATCTGTATACTGCCAAATATTTCTCTGAGGTTAAGCCATTAGTGTACTTGTTTAGAGATCCCAGTTGCTCTTTTCTAGAGGCTGGAGATTTGGTTAGTGGGTCTAGAGTTTGTCCCAAATTATCACATAATTCAACGTATAAAATGCCCTGGAGTTGGGTAGGCTAGAGCTGCTTTCCTCATGACAGGACTTGGGAACGTTTAACTCCGTAAACACACTTAGAACTCTTTCTTCATTTTTAAATTTTAGTTCTGTGCGTGTGTGAGGTCAAGGAGCTTGTGAACCTGAGGGTGGGTGCCCGCGAAGGCCAGAAGAGGGCATTGAATCCCTTGGAGTTACAAGTGGTTTGTGGGGTGCCCAGTGGTACTGGGAACCACGCCTCTGCGAGATCAGTATGTACTTCGAAGAGCTGAGCCATCTCTCCACGCCATCGTTTCTACTTTTGTTTAAAAAATATTTTATTTATATACTTCTATCTCATGTGCGCTGGTGTGAGGGTGGCAGGTTCCCTGGAACTGGAGCTGCAGACAGGTGTGAGCTGTCGTGTGGGTGCTGGGAATTGAACCGTGGTCCTCTGGAACAGCAGTCAGCGCTCTTAACCACTGAGCCCTCTCTCCAGCCCTTGCTTCTGCTTTTTAATGGCGCTATTCTAGCAGCCAGCACAGTAGTTGCTGCTATTGGCTGCACACCAGGAATACCAAGGTGACTGGTTTTGCCTGGGGTCAGCCATTAGGCCAGCGTGACTCCCCCACCCAGTTAACTCCATCAGACACTCGATGCAGGTGCCTTGACCCTGGGCTCCGGGAGACTTTTACGCTGAGCTGAGAGGATCTGTCAATAGTACGGATTTCTGAGTAACGGCTTTCTCCCTGCTGCTGCTTCCTATGGACTCTCTAAAAGTCGTCCTCAGACGTCAGTCTAAAATACTGGGCTGCAGGGACGGCATGATGGTTAAGTGCACATAGTGCTTTGCGGAGAACCCAGGTTCGAATCCCAACGTCCAGGCCAAGCAGCTCACGGTCACTTGTCACGGCAGTTCCGTGGACTTCCCAGGTAGCCATACTCGAGTGCACATACCACATGCTCACTTGCAGATACACACATGCACACGCATAGTTAAAGTACATAAATAAATATCGTATTTGCATTTTTAAATGCAATTACTTACAGTATGCTATGCAAAATTAAGCTAGAACACTTTATTCTGGAAGCTGTGGTGGTGGGAGCTTGTATTTCCAACTTTGGGGAGATGGAGACAGGCATATCCCTGTTGACCAGCCAGCCTCATCTGCCTGGCAAGCTCCAGGCCAGTGAGAGACCTTGTCTCAAAATAACAAGGTGGACATCTCCTGAGAATAGACAAGGCTTATCTCTGGTCTCTCCATGCATATATACACATATACACACATACAGAAACGCCTGCAAACACATGAATACACACACACACACACACACACACACACACAGGAGGAACTCATCTGAAATATACATCACACCTCAGAAGAGATATGTGATTTCATTTCTGCATTGCACAGAAACCAATCCAAAGAGGAGCAGTGACTGAGGCTGAACGCCATTCTTCTTTAACCTGAAAATACAGCCAACAAAAAGTATGTATATTCCCAACGCTGTCAGGAAACAGATACCTCAGTTAGCATGAATAAAAATGACACCGAGACTGTAGCCTTTGCAATTCTGCCTTGAATAATTTATAAGTTGTGTCTTCTATTTTATAGAAGGATCATTATTCTTACAGAAGGAGAAAAGTCTGATTGTACTGCCATGGCAGACCTTCACTCAAGAACAGGCTGAGGGGCGACTGTGTGCCGGTGTTTTCCACGGAGCAGAGGTATGTTCTGGTGAGAGGGTTATCTGGGGTGGCAACTTTGATCTTTAATGTAAATGTTGACACAAAATACTTTGGAGAATAAAAAAGAAAATGTCACCGGAAAGCAAGGCAAATAGGAATGAATTTATGTTGGAATGTGTCTGTGTGTTTGTGTGCGTGTGTCTTTGTGCGTGCTTTGTATGTGTGTGTTTGTGTGTGTGTTTGTGTTTGTGTTTGGGGGTATGTGTGCATATATTCATGCATGCGTGTGGATATAGAGGCCAGAGATTCATGGCAGATATCTTTCTCTACTTCTCACCATTTCAGTGTTGAGATAAGGTCTCTCATGAACTCGCACGTCACAGAGTTGGACAGATTGACTGGTCAGTGTGCTGCAGGGACCCTGCTGTCTCTGCCCACAGCGCCGGGACGACAGGTGTATCTGGGCATGCTCTGTCTCTTAAAGGATCATCCTTCTTCCTGCTTCCTGCTTCACCGCTCCCATCTCAGACCAGCTCCAGCTCCAGCTCCAGCTCCAGCTCCTATATCTGGGCTCCCTCTTGTCAAGGAGGCGATGAATGGCCCAAGGACCTGCCTCCTTCTGTATTATCTGGAACTCATTGCTCTTTGCAAGGCATTGCAGGATACATTAATGGCATCAGAACACTTGCCACATCTCTTGGGAAATCAGGGTGAAAATGACCTGAAATGAAATGACAAATGCATACTTCCAAAGAAATCCACTAGAACCGACGCCTCTTGAAAGAAACAAATAAACAAAAAAAATAGAAGCCCTTTTGGCACTCACAATTTCCCCTGAATTTCTTTCTAGCGAAAGGCCTATTTATAGAGACAAACAGCTCCCTTTCCTTAATCTAGCAGGCCAATAAAATTTCTGGGTTTTGAAAAACAGTATATTGATTCTACTTTTCATTGAGCGTACATGCATGTGCATGTCTGCGTGAGGGTGGGTCAGATGAGTGTAGATGTTCCTAGAGGCCAGAGGAGAGAGGGGAGACTCCCTTGGAGCTAGAATTATTGGCAGTGGAAAGCCAGCTGACTGTGGTCTGAAAACTGAACCTGAACCTTTACAAAAACAACAAGAAAATTTAACTCCCAGGTCATCTTTCAAGCTCCAGGTCATTGAACTTTGTAGTTTCAGAATCTGGCTCCAATTCATATGCTGAAGCCATATGGAAGAGCTAGGGATGCAAAATTCTTGTAAGAGTTCAAAGTTCCTGAAGTGAGCCTCTGAACCTTAAATTTGCTTGAAGTCTTAAGAATGTTCAGCCTATCATCCAGATCTACAGATGTTCGTTGGCTGTACTCAGCTTCCGTGTACAAGAAGAGAAGGGCTCCAGGCTGGGTGAAATGGCCTCTATTGATTAAGCCTGAGATTCTGAAGTCAACTTCCAAGATCTCGAGCTACAAGAAAGAAGACATGAAAAACCGTGAATTAGTCTCCTATGGCCACACAAAATGCCTAGTAGCGGGTTCAAGTATGGGAGACTTCTCAAATCACGCTGGCCCACAGTGCAGTGTAGATCAGCAGCCAGGGGCTGGATTGTTCAAAGTCCTGTCCTTAGTGATCCATTTGTATCAGCCAAGTACTACTTACGGACAGTTCCTCAGATAGCACAGCCAGCTGGGGAACGAGCATTCAAAATATGTACTGTGCGCGGGACAGTTGGAGGAGGTATCCTGTGGTGTGTGTGTGTGTGTGTGTGTGTGAGAGGGAGGGAGAGGGAGAGGGAGAGAGGGAGGGAGGGAGAGAGAGAAAGAGAAAGAGAGAGAGAGAGAGAGGGAGAGAAGGGGGGATGAGTACACCTATACATGCTCAAATGCTAGAGGAGGTAATCCATCTCATTTCTTGCAGACAAGACAGTCTCTCACTGTACCTGGAGCTAGGCTGGTGGCCAGCAAACCCCATCCATCCTCCTGTTCCCCACCCCCACCCCCATCCCCCCATCGCTGGGGTTATAAATCCAAGGCAGCCATGGCTAACATTTTTTCTTTTCTCTTTTCTTTTTGTTTCTTTTCTTTTCTTTCTTCCTTTTTCTTGCTTTTGTTTTTTTGAGAGAGGGTTTTTCTGTTGTAACTCTGGCTGTCCTGGGACTCACTCTGTAGTGTAGACCAGGCTGGCCTTGAACTCACAGCGGTCTACCTGCCTCTGCCTCCCAAGTGCTGGGATTAAAGGCGCGCTTCATCACCGGCCAGTTTCATGTCTAACTTTTTTATAAGGCTGCTGGAGATTTGAACTCAGATCCTCGTGTTTGCTCAGCAAGCTGTATTATCCACTGAGCCACTTTCCCCAGCCCCGTGAGGGACATTTATAGTGACACTCCAGGGAAGCCAATCATCAGCAAACCATTCCCAGTTAGTGGAGAATGCCTTTCGACAGCAGGAAGCTCCCTCCACTGGGCAGTGTCTCCCAACGTAGATCTCAGATGCTCTTACCCTTCAGCTTGCTCTGACACATGGAAAATCCTCAGACCTCTTTCCCACTCCTGTCCCTTCCATGACCTCTGGCCAATTCAGTTCAACTGTACTGGAAATATCCACTTAAGCACTCAACAGTCAGCTCCAAATTAATATGACCAAGGCTAAACTCCAAATCATCTCTTTCAAATATTATTTTATAGCAGTGTTCTCCTGCGTGCTGGAGTGGCCAAGGACTTTACCATCGTTCCTGACATTTTCTTCAACCTTATATTCCAGATTCAACTGATTTAATAGGCCACCTTGTTTGTCTCTTAGGATCTTTCCATTTCCACCAGATTTTTGGTTTAATTTATATTTCATAAAATTTTCTCACGTTAGATATAATCTTCAGTCTCTTAGTAATTAAATAGAATCATGTACCTACCAACGAGCTTTAAATGTTTTTATTAATCAGTTAATTAATTGATTGATTAATGTGTCTTTATGCATGTGTGTACATACACATGTACCATGGAACTTGGGCAGAGGTCAGAGAGTAGCCTGAAGGAGTCAGCTTTCTTTCCACCTGTGGGTCCTGGGATCAAACCCAGGCTCGGTAGCCAAGTGTTTTACCTACTCAGCCCTCTCACTGGCCCTGGTTTGCATTTAGATTATGACATTTGCTAGCTGTATCAACAAATCAACGCATTTCAGCCTCACTACTTTGGCTTTTCACGTGTGATATGGGTAGTACCTGCTCCACAGTTTGCTTTGAATAGGCAAACAGTTTCATAATTCTAACATACATATGATTTTATAATGCGTGTCTTCTAGTTAATTTCCCATTGCGTATAAAATTTTAATACAGATGTCACCATTACCATTTTCACTAGTGGCAGATCCAGTCCAACAAAGACTTTCAATACCCGTCTTAGATTATGCAGGATAGAATGTACCTGCCCAAGGTAGCTAAGGGTACAGCACACTCATCATCTGCTCATTGCAAGGTGCTAAGTTTCTCCTTCCTGGTTCACATTCTGCTACCCAGTTTCCATTACTTACAGGGAATGCATGGGGTGGCTGTCTGCCTGTTTTAAGAGTGGGACCTGAGACTGGTGCAGAGTATAGGGTCTTGACTTGGCTTCAGAGAGGCTCCATGCTTGTAGGTAAGGTCTCTCCATCAGCAGATGAGAATTCAAACCCCAGGTATTCTCACCTATACCAGAGGAGTCATAGACCTTGGAACAGTTATTTAAACTCTCCAAAATCCAGTTTCCTACATTTCTGAATGCTTCAGGCTGCTCTGGGCTGTGGTCAGGCTTATTTTGGGAGGATATATGAAAAATCTGGTGAAGTAAAAGGATGGACAAGGGCACATCAGCTGGTTGCCATGGTTTGGCATTAGCATTTCGCTTTTCTGTTGCCATAATAAATGCAACAACTGAAAGCAGCTTAAGGAAGAAAGAATGTGGGGTTTACGGTTCCAGAAGAATAGAGTCCACCATAGCAGGGATGGCATGGCGAGGTAGCCGGAGCTGGAAGTTGGCTGGTTACACTTTATCTATACACAGGAATAGACAGAGAACAGGAAGTGGGGCCAGGCTATAAACTCTCAAAGCCTTCCTCTAGTGATGTACTTCCTCCAGCAAGGCTCCTCCTCCTAAAGGTTCCATAACATTCCCCATACAGCACCACCTGCTGGGGACCAAGTGTTCAAACATACGAGCCTATGGAGGACATCTCTCATTCAAACCACTACACTAACCCACCCACCCACAGATACTGAATAAGCCCTACTCTTTCCCTACAAGGATAGAGACCTAAAGGCTCTGCCAGACCACTAGCATCATAACTCAGATGTTCCATCTTGACTTTGGATCGCTGGGGAACAGTCATCTTGTGATATCTAAGGACTTTCCATATCTTAGTCTTTTATTACCATTTTCCCTCCCACAGTGTGGGGATGACAGCACACTCCTGCCTATCATTCTAGGACACAGATAGAAATAGCCCATAGGGGCTGGAGAGCTAGCTTAGCTGTTAAGAGAGAGCTTGGCTGATCTCCAATTCCTGGTTCAATTCCCAGCACCCACATGATGTCGCATACCTGTATGTAACTCCAGTTCCAAGAGATGATGCACAACTTTAGCCTGCCCGACACTGCATGCATGTGGTGCACATACATATGTGTGGGCAATACATACCTACACATGTACTAAAATAAAAACAAAATGATTTTTAAAAAAAGAAACAGGTCTCAGTTAAAAAAAAACCTAACTCTTTCCTTGGAGTTTGGCTTCAGTTTCATCAAGATGACACTGAATCCCTGTGCTCTGCTTTGATGCTGTGCCTGTATGGCCCCTATAAACACAACATCAAAGTGTTTACAAAGCGAACTTTGCTACAAGGCAGTAAGTCATGCCACCAAAGCAGCTGTCATCAGCCTAAGACTTTGGACTTGGATGTGTCCAACTTTCAAAAGAATGTATAAACTAATTGCTATTAATTTTATTCTTTTAAAGAATTAGAACAAGTTTTAGAATAGTTGCCAAAACTGCACCTAATTTAGACTTGTTCTTCCCATTCTGGTTTGCAAAGAGTCTGGTGTGGGCTGAGCTTGTATGACAGAACTTGCAAATCAAAATGGACTCCTCACAGACTTTTAAGCTTCATAAAAGAGCTGTCTCCAAAAATGCCCTCGATCATTTCATGGAGGCCAATGGCAGGATTATGCAAAGATAGCAACAGGCAGTTCATAACCTTTTTGATATTTTTCAAGTGTAAGGGTGAACTCCCCAAAGTTAATAAAACACAGAAATAGAGACATAACAAAACCCTTTTTGGCAACAAGAATGGTAACACTGGGATATTCTAAAAATTTGCGCGATAAGCAACCCATGATCAAAGGTAAAATAAATCAGAGAACTTGCAGGATTAATTTATTTAAATATGAATCTCCGCCTCGGGATAAAAATAATGCCTGCAGGAAAAGATGGAACTCTGAATATGGTTGCCAAGACATCCCTAGAAGAAACATTGCATCTGCTAGATAAAACCAGGGTACAGAAACATCCACAGGAGACCTCCAGTTCCCAGGATGCTTTGCCGTAAGTGATCCTTTTATCCCTTGTACATAAAAGAGAAGTTATTCTTGAGGCGATGGAAAGAACCAGCTTCCCTTGGGCAAACTGTAACAAGTAGAAGTCTACGGAACAGAGTCTTTGATGTGACTATGGTTGACTTGGTTCTCAGTGCAGATAGGCGCACCTCCTTTCCTGTGTGAGCCGTCAGTCTTGGACAAGTGAAGAGTTTAAAGCATGGCCCCAAATATAGGCCGGGAAGGAGAAGTTATTATTTGTTTATTATTTATTTAATAAACAGTAGTCCTTGGGTTGAGTGTCAGTCACGTAGCGCTGCATAACAAATTTCCCTAAAAGTTGCGGGTTTATTCTCCCCAGTCAAGGCTCATGGGACATTGCCAAACAAAGGGTGGGAAAACTGTGAGAGCCGGTGGAGATGATCAAAATTCCAGCAGTGATGGGGAAGAAGCCTCGAGGACCCTGCCTTTACCAGATGAGCTTCTGGCAGTGTGTTGGTTGGCGGTGATGGAGAGTTGCATACCAGTGGCCACTGGTGTGTTGTTCAGGCACCGTACGCGTGAGCATACGGGAGTGCTAATTAGACATCCTGGTATTCACAACACCGACGACACCAAGTTGGCAGGTGGGATTGAGGCCGTTAGGGGCGGTTCCAGAGAAACAGTGGTGGATGGATATGATCAAAATTCACTGCATAAATATATGAAAACTTCAAGGAAGAAATAAAATATTTCTAAAACTGAGTGATTTTAACCAACACCGTACTGTTTCTCCAATTTTAGATTGCACCAAGTAACTTTCTTTTCCATGTGGTGTCAGCTGGGGCCACGTGACTACGTTCAGGTGATAGCTGAGTTGGACAGAGGTCTAGGAAAGCTCTGCCCATGTGTGTCGGTTAGGCTTTCTGCTTCAAGCAGTTGGCTTCCTGGCAACATGAAGTTCTGAAGGGATTCTAGTTTATGCTATGGTAGCTACTCTTGAAGGGGAATAAAAGAGAAAGTGCCAAATCTCAGAAACTCCTGACCGTCTTATTCTATTGCTTGGTGTGAGACACAGATCGACCCAGACTGAAAGGGGAGAGAAACCAACAGGGTAGCATTCACATATCACGGGGAAGAAAGTCTGGGACAGTTCTCTTTGAAGACTCCACCACAGTCTTGGAAATAGGCCTGAAAGGGCCGTGGCTTTGGGAGTAAAGCCATGCAGAGCTGTGTGTGTTTGTACTGATTGTCAGTGTATCAGGATCTAGGGTCACCTGGGCAACAAGCTTCTGGAAGTGTCTGTGAGGGGGTTTCTAAATGATTTCACTGAAATAGGAAAACCCATCCTAAATGTAGGTGGTACCATTCCATGGGGTGAGGTCCCAGAATGAATAAACAGGAGAAAGAGAGCTGAGTGCCAACGTTCATCTCTCTTTGCTATCTGACTGCGAATGCAATGTGACCAGATGTGTAGCTAGGACTTCTCTTCCAGGATGGGCTTTACCCTAAAACTATGAGCCACAATAAATCCTTCTTTCCTTATGCTGCTGTTCTTTGTCTGGTACTTTGTCATAGCTCTCTGCGAGAGTTCTTCCCAAAGGTGAAGGTGGAATGGTTGTGAACGCTAAGTTGTGTTGGCAACAAATTTCAACTTTCATTTCAGAGATATGACAATAGAAAATATATCCTGAAGAGTTCCAAGAAAACTCCTGGAGTGTCTAGGAGAAAGGAAGTGAAAACTCATGTTAATATAAAGCATACTCCCCTTCCCTTGACACCATTTATTTCTGAAAGGTGACTACATAGGCCGAGACATGTCTTCCTGTATATTTGGCCCTCTAATGATTTCAGAAGTTTGTGACTCTGAACCAACAGGAGGATCAGTGGCCCAATAACAACAGGACTAGAAGAGCAGAGCAGACATCCTGGTTCTATCCTGGTTGTGATGGCTTCCTTGCTGGAGCCCCTGGTTTCCATCTAGGGATACAGAAGTACCTCCCTAAGATGCTCTTGACAATGTGACCACCCCAAGGACCTTTGATGTGTTGAAATGCTGCTGGGATTTAAGAGAGAGGTCAGGGGTGCCGCCTATCCAGGCACACCACGTCCTCAGAGTTCTTCTAGCACATAGCTGTGGCAGTCCAGTGGAAGAACTAAAACAATAGGGGTGCTGTGGAGTGCTGAGGGGATATGAAAGCCGAAAGATGCAAGGAGTCCCATTTTCCATCGTAGGCAGGACGAGAGGCAGGCATAAGGTCAAGCTGTATTATATGCGATGCATACAGAAAATACATTTTTCTGTTTCAGATACGCACAGTATCTTGGGAAAATAGGGGATTTTTTTTCAATTAACAGGATAGTTCTTCTGAAGTGTTAGATGAGAAGAAATAGAATTATGAATAGAAATGTTTAAAACTGAGCATGAGGTAAGCGTGTAGACAGTGGAGGGAAACCGTATCTGATAGTTGTGGAAACTTCTCAGAGGGATTGGCTTACGTTAAACAACATGATTCTGTTGTCTCTTCAGTTAGATGTGTTTAGTTTTGATATGAACATGTCTTCCTGGTCGTCATGCACAGAATTGATTTTTATTCTTTCCTATTTGAAATAATCCACTCCACACACAAGCAAATCAGCCACTTGTGTACCATGTGTCCATCCCAGCCCAAGCTGAGAGTTGAGTCCTCTTTAACCCTAATCTTCTACCGGGCTGAATGAGCCAGCACAGCAGAACCTTTCTCCGATAGCGTTTTGGTTCAGAACTGAGTTTGAGTCTGAGATTGCTGGCCAGTTTGATCGGGAGTCTACCTCCCTTGGCTTCAATATCTCCCTGTTGCTCTTCTGTCTCATCCTTTGTTTCACATGAAGCATTCCATGCGAAGGCTGTCCTTGTCCATCGTGAGGCCTGGTAATGTCTGCAGGGTGTGCTGTGTGGTCAGCACATGGGAACCATTGCATAGAAGCCGCCAAATAAAAATACCGTGTCTCAACCACACTGATAATGCCCAGGATATTTTGATATGTGTGTATATGGGCAGTTGTGTGTGTGTGTGCGTGTTCAGGTGTGTATATGTGCATGTCGGTATGTGTCTATGCGGGCAGGTGTGTGTGTGTGTGTTCCTCTGTGTATTTGCGCATGTCGGTATGTGTGTATACAGGCAGCTGTGTGTGCGTGTTCACGTGTGTATATGTGCATGTTGGTATGTGTCTATGTGGGCAGCTGTGTGTGTGTGTGTGCGCGTGTTCACGTGTGTATATGTGCATGTCGGTATGTGTCTATGCGGGCAGGTGGGTGTGTGTGTTCCTCTGTGTATTTGCGCATGTCGGTATGTGTGTATACAGGCGGCTGTGTGTGCGTGTTCACTTGTATATATGTGCATGTTGGTATGTGTGTATATGGGCAGCTGTGTGTGTGTGTTCATGTGTGTATATGTACATGTTGGTATGTGTGTATATGGGCAGCTGTGTGTGTGTGTTCATGTGTGTATATGTACATGTTGGTATGTGTGTATATGGGCAGCTGTGTGTGTGTTCACGTGTGTATATGTACATGTACAGGTCAGAGGATAACCTCGGTGTCACTCTTCGGGTACCAACCGCTTGGGTTTTTTTTGTTTGTTTTTGTTTTGTTTTGTTTTGTTTTTGATACAGGACCAATCCCTGGGACCTAGAACCCACCCATTCTGCTAAGCAGGATGGCTAGTGAGTCTCACGAATTCTCATCCGTGTGCTCCCAGTGCTGAGACTGCAGGTGCCACACATTGCTTTCCACATGGGTTATGAAGATGAGTGCCCCCCGCCCCGGCCCGCATGCTCTCGTGGCAAGCACTCTCCCAGTTGAGCCATCTCCCCAGCCCCTGGATTTCAGACTTTCTGAAGCTTTGGAACGATTCCCATGGATAATATAAAATTCTGTACAAACAGCAACAATAGGACAGGGTGCACTGATATTCGCTTTTACGTCAGTGTGTCTTTAACAGCTGTGGACAAGCGTCTCATCCACGTGGCCAGGAAGAAAGTTACCACGAGAGGGGGAGGTGACAGCTGAGCAGGGGTGGATGCGCAACACTCACAGTGGATTACCTGTGGCGAATCTGAGATACCGCTTTAGTGCCTCTTCTACCCACTACTTATCGGGACTTCTGTCCTTCATGGTTGGCTGATGTGTGTTTGGGGAATCGAAACCCATTCTAGTAAGTTCTCTTTGATGGTTCAGAAGGCGTCTGAGCACACACAGAGCCCCAGGGTCAAGATTATGAACAACAATGATTGTACTTGAGGGTTACAGATGTGCTGGATACTGGAGGGTTGTGGTTAATAGAATGTTCAACAACAAAGACTTTATTGTACAGCTTAAAGGGAGGAAAAACTCCCAACAGCAAAATACATATCCTTGGAAAGTCAGGGCATCTGGAGGAAAATACATGAAGTTAGGCTTTTCCTTTATATATAAAATAATTCTTTTTGTTCACCAAAATTAAATGGTCAGAGTTTTTTTTTTTTTTAAGTTCCCTGTGGGAAACATTTTGCATCAAAGGAGAAGGAGATCAAATGGAGACGCAACAAGCCAGTGACTCCCATATGCAAACTCTTTTTCCACAGTGTGGTTAAGCTGTTAGTGAAATCTGATTAACTCAGGTCACCAGGGAACCATTTAGTGGCTTTGAAAAAATTTCATTGCACTGATTTAGGTCCCTGGGATCTCCTACTATATGTGGAACATCAGATCCGATTGTTTGGTGGCAAATTTAGATGCAGCTGAGGAACTCCCTCAGTCCCTCACTGAGTGCTTTCCTGTAACACCGAATGTTCCTTGGCTTAAACTTTAGAAACCAGATAGCTAAGATACACCATAGTCAGGAGCTCATCAGAACCCCAGGAAATCCCACGCCGATGATGCTCGCTAACTTAAGGGTGCTGGATACGTTGTATATGAATGCTTATTATTTCTTTTGAAAGGCTGGCGAGAGGTCTCAGTGGGTTAAGGCACTGACTGCTAAGCGTGACGGCCCGCGTTCAGGTTTTAGGGCTTGCGTGGTAGAAGGAAAGAAATGGGTCCCTGAAGTTGACCTCCATGTATGAGCCACAGCATTCCCATGCTCACATCTCACACACACACACACACACACACACACACACACACACACACACACACACACACAGTAATAAGACGAAAAATAAATAAATGCAGTTTAAATTTTTTTCAAAAGAAAATTTTACTTTAAATCTACTTTAATTAACACATATTAACTGTATTTTGGTATGATGTCTAATTTCAGTACATGTATATATTGTATAATAAAATAATCATGTCAGAGTAATATATATATTATATATATTATTATGTGATATATATATATATATATATATATATATATATATCACATAAATATATGTATGTAACCAGATCACCTGAGACATATATAATTCCTTTGTATTGAGAATATTTATTCAAAATCCTCTCTGCTCATTACTTTGAAAGAATGAACTTCCTTCTCACCTGGAGAGGGCTGTGTTACAGACCCAGACTCGGTGAGGAGGGCTGTGTGACAGACCCAGGCTCGGTGAGGAGGGCTGTGTGACAGACCCAGGCTCGGTGAGGAGAGCTGCAGTGCAGACACAGGCTCGGTGGAGAGTTTTGTTACAGCCTCATATGCAGGAATTTAACTTGTCATAAGATAAATCAGCACCTGGATTTTGCAACAGGTTCTAGATTGTATTTCTGACCACTGATTGCTCTGTAGGCACCCCAGTTCCCCACAGATCTGCTCTTTTGAGTCCCTTCTGTCATTAACCAAGAGGAAAAGCCTTAAGATTAACTGGAGAGCGCATGAATGTTACTGCTCTTATCATCAACATTTCCAAAATTCTTCTGGGACCGAGCGAGAGGACTCAGAAGAGCATGGCAGTCCATGCCTGAAGATGCTTCTGAGACTTCATCCGCTCAGAGATGGGTTAGATGTGCAGGTGGTGACTCTGATTGGATGACTGAAGGGTCTCCATCTTCTACCAACGCTTTGTTCCTCTGCTAGTGAAATGATGCCCATCCCTGCCAGCTATCTAATGCACAGAATGGTCCAGAAGAGATGGGGTAAGAGGATCCATGCTCTATGGAAAAGTGTGAGGGGTGATATCCTTTCTGTGTGTGTGTGTGTGTGTGTGTGTGTGTGTGTGCATTTGTATACATGGGTGCATGCATGTATACATGTGTGCACATGTATGTGGAGGCAGAAGTCAACCTCAGGTATCATTCCTCAGGAGCTGACCACTATGTTTTTGGGGCCAGGATCTCACCCTGGGACCTGGTGCTCGCCCATCAGGTGGGTCCTGGGGACTCGGCTCAGGTCCTCATGCTTTCACGATGAGTACTTTGCTGACTGAGCTATGTCCCCAGTCCCAAAGGTCCTTTGCACTTTCCAAACATAACACCATAAAACAATATATTGTCCTCTTGTCCTTGCCCTGTTTGGTTGATAAAATAGGCCTGCTCCACGTGACGGAGCCCACATCTGGCACAGATGTCAGGGCCAAGAAACTGTGGCTAGACAGGTCACAGAGCCTAGGTAAGAACCTACTTCTGTTATTCTACTAAATGGACATCGTATCAAATTGTCTTCTACGTGTTTATCTTTATACCAGTAGACGGGTGCGTTTCTTACACTTGATCTCAGCCAAAAGGCCGAGAAGGGATGATGGGTGCATTTTTTAACCTTCATCGGAGAAGGTTCTTTTTGTAGTGGATGGCAATTAACACGAAAAGCTACAAGTGGCCAAGGTGCAGAGAATGAGAGACTGCGGTGTGTTCAGTCCTCGATAAGACATCTCTAGCACACCCCTCGTCCTCCCAAGGCTCAGGGATCATTGCAGAGATGGGGAGACTATTGAACCAGAAGCAGAGGGGCGGCAGTAAGGAAACTGTTTTCCTCACACATCAGGGAAGCTGCTCACATGAACCCGCAGCTTTGGGAAGGCATGCACAAGAGTCGTGCAGGTAGAGGTTGCAGCATGGATGCCCCCACCCATGTGAGCACAAAGCCCCACCCATGGCTATGAGGAGCTGCTAGTAAGAGAGAATTACATTTCTCTAAGGGCATAGATCCTGAAAGGTCTGATATACTCCAGTGAATGGCCACACACCTAATGGCAATAATTGGACTTAATGAATTTTTCTTTTTAAAAAATTAGGATGAAGTTTGGTGGATATAGAATCAGGTGTAGATCTGGGAGGGGGTCTGGAGGGGTTTGGATATGCTCAAAATACAATATATGGATTCTAAAATTAAATAAAATGTTTCAAAACAACAACAAAATACAATGGTAATGTCAGTGTCTCAGCTCCTGAGAGGCTCCCACTGCAACATATCTTTCAAATCTGTTTCTGGTCTGAGAGAGAGGGGGGAAGGAGGGAGGGAGAGGGAAAGGGAGAGGGAGAGGGAGAGGGAGAGAGAGAGAGGGAGAGAGGGAGAGAGGGAGAGAGGGAGAGAGAGAGGGAGATAGAGCGCGCTGAGGTTTTTGCGTAAGAGAAGCAGTATGGGAAACGTTAGAGACACATGAAAAGGCGAAGGGCTGCTTCTGACTGCACTTTGAAGTGACCCCCACCCCTCTACAGTCACTGTGGGTTCATTTGGGTGCTGGGCATCTTCCTGGGATCTGGACTGAGTTTTCATTCCGCAGAGTCACAGACATTGATGTCCTAAAGACTGTAGCTTAAGCCAGAGCACACCCGAGTCCCTTTCTGGGGCCTCTGCAAAAGAGCTACAGCTTTGTTCCCCTGGGCAGTCACAGCCAGTCCTAGACATAATGGGTTATATGTCACTGATTATAAACAAGCAGACAATGGAGTTTGTTTTCAGCCCTGAGAATCGGAGCCTCGCTCTCTGTCAGTGCCTGCCGAATGCATTTCAACCGTAATAGAAACCAGGGCTAAGAGCCTCGGGGCTTTGGGGTGTGCTCAGAAAGGCAGAATGAAACAAAAAAAAAAAAAAAAAGCCAACCCAGACTTTAAAAAATGGAACAACCTACTATGTGGGGGTAGTCTCACACACATTTTCTCCAGGTGGCAGAACACTCCTCCTAGTTCACCATGGTTCCCTTTAATTTTTCTCATCTTTGCCACCAGATACCTGGCAAGGAGCCAGTTAAGGAGGGAAGGGTACACGTCGACTCAGTCGGTGCGGGCTGTGTGTGCGCGTCTCCATTACGATGGGGAAAGCATGGAGAGGGGGCGGCTTGCGGCTGCGGCAGCTCAAGCATCAGGCTGCTTGTTCACATCTCTGCAGACTGGGAAAATGAGAGCTCTCCCGGAGCTTGGCTGCCTGAGACGAAGTCATTTCTACGACCATCAGCCTTTCTCCCTGCCGAGTTCTCTCTCGCGTCTGACTCCAGTATCTCTTTCTGTGCTTTGAAATCGTCTGTTTTCCCAGGTAGTTTCCTTGGAGGTAGTTTTACACTAGAACACAACACGGACCCCATAGGTTGGGAGTTTTAAGCCTCATCACCCCTCTGTGGAAACTGGGGTGGGGGGGGTCTCAGTACTGACAACTGAGAAGCTAGAAAAAAAATCAGCCTTGCCTGTTGGGTGTTAGCGTAGGTTTTTATTTGTTTGTGTCTTTATGGTTGTTATTTTCACACAGGGTCTCATGTGGCCTAGACTGGCCTTGATCTTGCTTTATAGCCAAGGATAACTTTGAACTTATAATCCTCCTTCCTCAGTCTTCAAGTTTTAATTTTTTTCTGGATTATCTCAACTAAAATTCACCTTGAATTGTATATTCAGTATTCAAAAAAAAAAAAATCCTCCCTATACCCCTACTACATCTGTGCCCAAATCCACACAATCTTTGAGTTAAAAATAGGTAAAGAAATACATTGGCAAAGAGGGTCTTCAATTTTATATGAAACTGCATTCATCAAGGTGGGGTGACTTACGTCATGGTCCCAGCATTTGGAAGGCTAAGGAAGGAGGCCTCCCAAGAACTTGAGGTCAGCCTGAGCTACATAGTAAGTTCTAGCCAGAGCTGTAAGCTGCTTCAAAAAAAAAAAAGAAAATCCCCACAAAAATAACCAATCACTTCTTTGCTAAACAAAACATTGTGTTTGAGAGTGGGCGATCTGCAGAGGCTTCTCCCCAGGCTTGGCACCTCATCAACTATTAAGTACACCTGTCTGGGTCTGTGTTCGAGCAGTTGAATCCTCTTCTGCAGAAGGATGATCAAAGCAGAGTCTCTCCCCATCTGGTCCAGCTCATCTGGGAATAAGAGCAGAACATGAGGAGGCTGCCCACCATGGATGGAGGTCAGAGGGAGAGCCAGGCAGTGTGGTTGCTGGCTGGTCACAGAATGCAGAGGCTATGAAGACTCGGAAAAGAAGCCAAGGCACTCATGGCAGAGGCCCAGCCTTATCGCATCCTCCAGGCTTAGCTCCGAGGAAGCCAGAGAAGATGCCAGGGCACCAGGAAGATATGGGAGCTGGTGAACTTCCTGATGTTGGCAGCTGGTTCTTTGCATGAAATGGAAGGGCACGGAAATGATACGGGGCTGGATGTCCTGGAACATCTCCCTGAGACATTAACTCCCTTCCTAGGGTTTTAGCCACACCCAGTAAAGATGCTCTTGCCTTGATTTCTGCATCTTACCTGGACTGCTTTGAACACCACCAAGTATCTCATTTAGTGCTCCAAACAGGGCTTCCTGCTTTCTCACCTCCAGAACGGCTTCTGCTCTGCTCTGCTCTTTAGTCACTAAATGATTGTTACCAGTTCTCCCGAGCTGGAGAATGTGGACTCCTCTGACTCGCCCATGCCCGCGTTCTACCCTTGTCTGGATCCACACTGTCGCTTCATGCAGTTCCGGTCTCAGTTTCATTTAAAATGAATTCATGTAATTCCCCTTCAATTTTCCCACCACCATGGACCCCATTCTGTCCCAATCCCGAGGGCCACCCTGTACTGTCCATACTTAGCCACCTCAACGCTAAGTCTCCCAGAGTGTCCTCTCTGGATTCAGGATGAAAACAAGACCCTGGCCTCCTCAAGTCACCTGCTCTACCTCAAGGCCCAGCGGCCCGCTCCCCTCCCCTGCAGCTCAGGCCTGGGCTCTGCAAAGTCAGCTTTGAATCCTGGATCCCTGAGCAAATGCTTTGTGTCCCAGGGGTTGGTTCTAAGCGACATCTAAGTCCTTTCCACACTCCTTATTGACTTTGCATTGTTCTTGAAGTGATACATGTATGCCTGTGTAAATGTGTCCCTCGAGGACTGCCGTGTGGGTACATGCATTTCGACGTGCTGCATGTACTGTCATCGACTCCTCTCCCAGGCCTTCCGAGCTGGCAGTTATTATCAGTTCTAACTTACAGATGAGAAAACAGAGGTGCAAAGACATTAAGAACAGGGCGCGGGCTAGGGAAATAGCTCATCTGCTAAAGTGCTTCCTGTATACACATGAAGACCCAAGTTTGATCCCCAGGACCTGTGTGAAAGAGCCAGGCATTGAGCATGGCTGGGTTGATAATCTTAGTGAGGAGGGGCACTGTGACAGGCGGATTCCTGAAGATCAATGACCAGACAGCCTAACCTAAGCCAGCGAAAGGTGTTTTCTCAAAAAACAAGGGGTGTAGTGCCCAGGGGACATTGCCTCTGAAGTTGTTCTCTGGCCTTTTACACTTGTGCATATGCACCCATGTGAACATAAACACACACACACACACACACACACACACACACACACACACACACGCCAACGGGGGGTGGGCAGAGACAGAGACAGACAGAGAAAGACCCCAGGAGCCTCACTGTTCCCATGGGTCTAAGGCATTGGTGTCTTTTATATGGCTGTGCCCATTTCAATACTACACACTCACTCAGAACCTGGATTTGTACCTCTGCTGTGGATGAACGCCAAAGCCCATGAGATTAACCTGATGCTTGGCACCTGACTCTCTTGCAGAACACCATCTGGTCCCAAAAAGGGCCCTCTACCTGGCCAAGAAGAGCCATCTTTCTTTATCCTAGAATCCTGGGAAATCATAACCAAGATAGCCATCGCTTCCCAATGTCTCAAAGTACTCCATCGTTCAGGCAATCAAAGTGTTTGGTCTGGGATGGCCCAGGAGATTGGCAACTCCCTAACCTAGAACATCCAGATATAATGTTACATTCAGTATTCTCCCGTTGCTTCGCTTCTGATGGGAGGCATCTGCAACATTTACTATATTTCTGAAAGAAAAAATAAGTGTATATATTCATGTGTTAATACTAAAACTACTCTCCTGTGGGTAACTGTCCTTATCTGTGCTGGTTAGCTTTCATTTAGCTTGACACAACTTAGAGTTGGGAAGAGGGAATCTCAACAGAGGAAATGTCCAGAACAGATTGACCTGTGTCCGTGAATGTAAGAGATTGTCTGATTGGTGGCCGACATGGGAGGGCACAGCCTACTATGGGCAGCACCATCCCTAGGCAGGTGGCTCCCGGCTGTATAGGAAAGCTAGATGAGTATGAGCAAGCAAGCCCATAAGCAATGTTCCTCCATGATTCCTGTCTCCATGTTCCTGTTTTGAGTTTCCTGCCTGAATAACGTTGCAGAAGTTTATTTTAGTTATGTACAAAACACGCATAAAATAGTTGTTTTGCGCGCTGTTGGGCGGTAGGCTACCTAGGCCTTGACATTTTATGTTGTCTGCAGGTGTTGGATTTATTTGCTAGGGAAATGCCTCCTTGTCTTCTTGGCTGAGCAACATGGTAGCTCTCTGCTACAGAATCCCTTCAGTGAGAGATTATGACCTGAATGTGTAAGCCAAGTAAACCTTTTCTTCACTCAAGTTGCTTCTGGCCATCGTGTTTATCAGAGCAACAGAATTAAACTAGGACCAGTTACTGTAGATGAGCGCTAGCAAAGGCAGAGGGGTAGGCACATTTCAGGAAGACCTGTTTTTCCAGAGAGATAATGCAAAAAAGTGGCTCAAAGACGCAAAGATCATGATTTCTCCCATGAGTCTTTCTTGCGCTGACTGCATCTATAACTTTGGCTTTTACATGCAGGGTTGCTTAGAATGTTAAGGGCAAGACAAAAATAAATTAGTAGGGACAACCATTGGCGTGCACCTTCCAAAACTCCCTCAGATGAAACAACAGGCTTGTACTTTTTGGAGAGTCTTGGTGCCTGTTGCCCTGTTTGGAAGTACCGAGTATAGATGCTCTGAGCACAAGAAGCCCCCGGATGTGGTTTCATCAGAGGAGCTTCTTAGATTGACACCAAGGGAAGTCTGCTACGGCTGGTTGTTCTCCTTTTTGCACATGAAAACCCCAAGGCCAGTGAGATGGCTCAGTGGATAGAGTGCTCCTCCTGCCAGTGTTAGGACCGGATCCCCGACATACTTACGAACCGTACGTGCTATAGTGGTCCACCTGGAAACAGGCACTCTGGAGAAGCAGATCCCTTGGGCAAGCGAGCCAGCTAGACTAGCAGGATCAGAAAGCTCTGGTTTGGTGAGTGAGTCTACTTCAATAGATAAGTGGAGGTAGGTTGAGGAAGATACCAGGGTCAACATCCAACCACCACATATATTTGCCTATGCACTCACACACATGTACACAGACATACACACACATGCACATACACTTACACACACATGCACAGACATACATGCATTCACACATGTGAGCACATATGCACACACATTTACACACACATACAGACACACACACACACACACACACACACACACACACACACACATACACACACATATACAGATCAGATGAAAACTCACCAGATCAGATATGGGCAGTGGCCTGAGTCCTAACGGTGAGACCAGAATCACCAAGGAATCCTTTATTTCTGGCTCTGTGTGCCATCTGACCCTCGGAAACACTGGAAACTGCCTCAGGCATCGGGCATGTCTGAAGAGGTATCCAGGCCTGATCTCCACGCTCCCTTTTGGCCTCTCTGACCACCCTCACCAAAGTCCATTATTTTGGCCCTTTGTGTCTTTACTAATTTATTTTTATCTTGCCCTTAACTTTCTAAGCAACTCTGCATGTAAAAGCCAAAGTCATAGATGTAGTCAGCGCATGAAAGACTCACGGGAGAAATCATAATTTTGGAATTTTGGAAATTTCCAGGCTAACCAGCACTGCCAACTCTACCTGTTTGGACCCACGTGTAGTAGTATGCTGCTGTGGTGGCTCACCAAAGAAGACAGGAGGCATTTTCATAGGTGCACACTCTGCCAGACCTCAGAGGGAACCACCATCATGGCAAGCGCCAAACTGGACAGTGGAACCCTGAGTGTCTGAGCTCAGGTGTTTTTATTGATTCAGAACTCCTCAGGTGTTCTACTGATAGCACGTGCAGACCATGAGCAATCAAACATCTCCCAAATAAATCCAACACTTGCAGACAATACAAAATGCCAAGACCTTGAGAGCCCCTCACCCAACACTGAATAAAACAATTATTTTGTACATAACTAAAATTGAACTTCTGCAATACCCATGTCTAAGCCCTATGTTGGGGTCACCACATAGACAGTCATTTCCCTGGAAACCCTGTCTCTGCAGAAGACTCTAGGCTCCAGTGGTCTATCCAAAGCAATGAATTGTTTTCAGTACTTCAAATGAGTCTTTTTTTAAGCCTGCATTTTCTGAAGTAAGACTGTACATATTCAAAGAATAGAGTTCTCTTTTCCCATAACTAGAGCTATTATTTCATTACTCAGAATTATTAATTCAGTATGTCACGGGGCTATGAAACTCCATTTTAAGTGCTGATTGGCTATTTCTAGTGACTTGGGACTTGCTGGGACTTTTACGATGTTGGCTTGACCAGCTGGGCCACTGTTAAGTTGCCCTCTTGTCCCACAGACTTCTCCAGTTCTTCTCTGTTCATGTAGATCCCCAAAACTCCAATCCATTTTCACCCTTAACTAGGAGCTCATGAGCTGTGTCCCTTCCTAAGCTTGGGTCACAGTTTCCCAATCTGAATGAGGGATCCCACCGGTAAGAAGTTCCAAGTCTCAAAACCCCACTCATCAAGGGGTAAGTGCAGTACTGGCATGGCTTCAGCTGGCATTCTTGCTTACCTTTGTCCAAATTATTCCAACATACATCCATTTTTTTCTTACCTTCAAAGGGAACCTTAAAAACAGGAGGAACCAAAGACTAAGAAGTCTGCAACACCACTGCTTCACCCATGACTCAGAAATCATTGTGGAAGAAGAAGCAGAGATTGAAGAGCCAGAGGACCAGGGAGTTTGCGATGGCGTTGTGTCTCCTAGGAATGTCAGGAACTATGCCCGTAAAGTCTGAACAACATGACTATCCAAACATGAGCTGAGCAAGATTGACACCAATAGACATGCTAACATGGATGGGGGAAAGCCCACAAGGCCTCAACTCTGCACAAAGAACTACAGGCTGCTAAGAAATTCTGCAAGAGGGAGGAATAGTCTTTTGCAGAGAAGATCACATCAACTGATTATCCGATACCAAATTACCAACCGTAAAAACATACACATACAAGTAACATTAGATACACAAAGCAGGTTGTGCTTATGCATTTAGAAATATAAATTATACACACACACACACACACACACACACGAGCATGTATATATATCTATATCTAGATAGATAGATAGATAGATACAAACATATAACATATGTGCGTTGTAGTACACTGCTGTGGTGGAATCAAGAAAGACAGGGAGGCATATTCATATGTGCAAATCCTTCCAGACCTCAGCAGAGAGAACCACCATCATGGTAAGCACCATACTGGACGGTGGAACCATGAGCGTCTCAGCTCAGGTGTTTTTATTGACCCGGAACTCCTAGGCTGTTTTATTGACAGCACGTGCAGATCATAATCAAACATCCCTCCACATGATCCAACACCTGCAGACGATACAACATGCCAAGACCTAGGCAGCCCCTCACCCAACAGTGCATGAAATAATTTATTTTTTACATAACTAAAATAAACTTCCACAATATATGTGTATAGATGTAACAACAGTTAATGAGAAAAGGGGCCATGAATTTTAAAGAGCAAGAAAGAGTATGTGAGGTGGCTTGGAGTGGGGAGAGGGAAAAGGTATAATTATAGTCTCAAAAAATTAAAAGACAGGACATCTGGGGAAAGTGGCACACATTTTCTTTAAAGCGTTGCCCACAGAAGGATACTCTGATATGTTGGACACGTTTCATTTTTAAAAAATGGCAACTTTCTACCAAACAGGGGAAGACGTGGGGGACATCGCATGGAATAGTTTTCTAAGGGTGATTTATAAAGCAAGCCATTTCTGGGGATTAGGGCTGTCTACCTCGGTTTGAGTTATTTCATTATTTGAAAACTTGAATGAGCAAAGGCAGTTAATTTGTCAGCTTTCCGGTTGACCTCAGTGTCACCGTGTCCTGTCCAGATGGTTCTGGTGAGATTTATCCGGGGCGACCCCTCTGTTAGCTCACGCCTGCAATAGCACTTAGTCCCTCCTCAGGATCGCTCACAATGCTTGCCTTTGAGCCCAGAGATCCACAACCATGCAGGCCTGTCTAATGTCTTCGAGGAAAACGCTGGAATCCCTCAGAACAGATCGGAACTGGAAGGGGGAGAGATCGTTATCCCAGAGCCGACTGTAAATTGTGCTGTTTAGTCTGTGAAGCAATTAGGTCTGGGGCATGTAATGTGATCCTTTGGCAGCCATGGGCCTTGTTGGTCTGTTGCTTCTCTGCTGGGCACAAGCAGAGATTTCAGGCCACTCTCTTGCAGTGCACCCAAAGAAGTCAGCTCTCTTCTTGTCTGCTCCGTGGATGTGTGTAGGAAGGACATGGGCTGGATCTTCGAGGACCTGAGTTCAAATCCCACCTTCCTTTCTTCCCCACAGCGTCAGGCACTGCGGCTCCCCTCAGCTGTGTTAAACTCCCCTCATCCTCTCTGCCGCACAGGTATGTACAAGAATTGTGAAAGGTCTGGCACGGGTACCCGGTATATTTTTTGAAATCCATCCTGGTGTCCATTTGGTTGACGGTAGTCATGTTTATCATTTCCTGAGGCTTCTGGATGGCTGGGAAAGTTTCCTGGGAAACTTTCTGTGTCTCTGCATCCTCAGCACCGAGATTGTAAGTGTGTGGCTGCTGTATCTAGCTTTTATGTAGGAGCTGGGGTAGAACTCAGGCCCTCATGCTCATGTGGTGTCCTCTTCTCATTTCTGTTGCTGTGATAAGATGCCCCGACCAAAAGCAACGTAGAGGAGACTCGGATTTGTTTGCTGTACGGTTCCAAGCTATAGTCCATTATTTCAGGGAATTCGAGGCAGGAACTCAAGAGGCTAGCGACATCTCATCCACAGTCAGGAGCAGGAAGAGAATGAAAACATCGTGCTCACTTGCTTCATATTTTTACAGTTCAAGGCCCAGCCTAGGGAGTGGGCTGGATCTTCCCACATTGATTATGAATCAAGGCGATCCCCCACAGACCTGCACCCAGGCCAACCTAACCTAGATAATTCCTCACGAAGATTCTCTTCCAAGGTGATTCTAGGTTGTACTAAGTAGATAGTTAAAACTAACCTGTGCTTCAAACGAGCGCTTTGCCAATCGAACCATCTTGCCAGCTCCTTATTTGTTTAATTCTATGAGGCACTAAGATTTCCAAGCATGTGATCGTAACAGCTTTGTTACCCTACGCCTAACACCTAGTATATTGCCTGTCTCAAAATGACCACTCAGAATATTTTGTACAGGGCAATGAGTGAAAACCAATCCATGCATAGTAGGTCGAGGCAGACTCTCTCCTCCTCGCTCACCTGATAAAGCTCGATGTCCCTGCCATCTTCCTGGGAGTTCCAAAAGAGTGGTTTCATGTTTGGTGTCTTCTAGCTACACCCCTAAAGCATCACTCACCACAGCCTCGGTCTCCGTACCCACGGACTTCGCGCACATGAATGATATATAACCTTCTCACGCTGGGGTGCAGCTCAGCCGTAGAGAACTTTCCCAGCTTGCCAGAGGCCCTAGTTCGGTTCCCAGCACCGCACCACAGAAACAAACAGTGAGACTTGCTGCGGCTGTTGTTAAGGGTCTTCGGGCACAACAGGGATTTGGCAATCAAGAGCAGTTAACAGGCTACAGTCTTACTCAGAAAAGCACTTAAAAATCAAGGAGGCTCCTGGGGGTGGGGGGACTGAGACCCCTAGGAATCTTGGGTGTGTTCAAACAGGAGAGAGCCTCTTACTAGTGAAAGATACAGTATTAGGAATATGTTCAACGCGCTGTGCATTGAGCCAAGTCTTGTTCCATGTGGACTCCAGCCCACATTTGTTTTAAATTATTCCCTAATTTGCTTAAGTGTCTGCGGTGTCTTTAGGCTCTTAGTTGAGGGCCTGGAGAACGGAAAGAGGGGATCTCATTGTCCCCACCCGTGGCTCCAGGGCAGAGACCTTCCCAAGGCTCTTTCTCCTAGGCTCAGTGAGAGAGTCCCGTGGAGGGGGAAGCCAAAAATCCCAGGGGTGTGAGAAATGGAAGGACCACTGTGCTTCTCTTCCACTCTGCTGAATTCCGTCACCGAACTGGGTGTTGAGTTAAACTGAGTTGTTTTGCTTTTGTGGCCGTGCTAACATATACCTCGTTAGTCTGTTTGTCTTAAAATCCACCCACTCTTCCAAAGGAAAAGAAAAAGACTAGGGATTAAAACAGTTGAGTTGTGTGTGTGAGCCTCTGTCCGTGTTTTAGAAAATACTGGAACTCTGCCCCGCCGTGTGTGAGGTTATCACTACTGGTTTACTATTAGAGCTATGAGCAGACACGGTTAATGGCTAGCTACTGTTATCCCCCCGGAGGCTCACAGAGGCTGAGTAAGAAATGATTTAAACTTATACAGCTCAAGAGATGCCGGGCTGATATTCAGGCCCAGGTATTCTTAGACAGACTCTGAAGTGCCCGTCTACACTGAAGAGCTTGGCTACCTTCAAGGCTTAATACCTTAGCCTTTGTAGTCAAGGAACCCAGGGCTTCTCACCAAACATCTGCAGACCACACCCCTGGGGTTCTTCTTCAGGGATGACGCAGTCACAAGAATCCATTGGTAGTTTCTGGTCTGCTCTGGTTTGTGGGCACCCTCATGGCTGGCCTGTGTTGAAAGGTGTAATTTCTCAGACCCTGTATGTGTGGCTTTGAATAAGAAGCACAAGAGATACGAAGTGCTGCGTGAGTTCTCTTTCTCTGAAATTGGATCCCAAAAAGCCAGTGGTACCAGAGCCTCTGTGGTATTTTGGATACTAGGTGGGCCTTTGTTGACTCTCAACAAGTGAGTCACGTTACAGGTTACTAGGACATTAGGCAAAGGCACGTCACCTATAGGGTTAACAATCGTCTGTGAACTAAAGCTCTCACCTATGTTATTTTCCAAGACTGATTCATTGATTGGTTCGAACTTGATGGTTATAGAGAATTGGAACGCTGCAGATCCAGAACCAAACCATCCAGGGCCATCTTTAGAACTCTTACTAGCCATCCATTGCCCACCTCTACGTCTGACACAAAGTCCTTGTGACTTTCAGTGAAACTTTTGGGGCTATATTAACTTAGCAGATCCTAGCTTCCACCAACTTAATAATTGGATTAAACGAGAAATGCTCCTGTCTTGGTTAGGGCTTTTGTCACTGTGATAAAATACCATGACCAAAAATAACCTGAGGAGGAACGAATTTCGGTTTACACGTCCTGATCGTGGTCCTTCGTCGTAAGGGCAGGAACTTGGAGGCAGGAGCTGGTGCAGAGGCTGTGGAGGATACTGCTCACTGGCTTGCTCCTCATGGCTTTCTCAGCCTGCTTTCTTATTGCACCCAGGACTACCATCTCAGGGGTGGTACCACCCACAAAGGGCTGGACCCTTCCACATCAATCACCTATTAAGAAAATGCCCTGCAAGCTCGCCTAAGCCTGATCTTCTGGAGGCAATTTCCCAATATAGAATTCTTCCCAAATGACTGTATCTTGTGTCAAATCAACATCAAATTAGCTTGCACAGACCACCACGGCCTTAGGCATTTGAATGCTTGATCCCCAATTGACGGTGCTATTTGGGGAGCTTTAGAAAATTCGGCTGGAAGAAGTATATCACTGGGGGCAGGCTTTGAGACTTCTAGGCTTCTTCCTCCTTCCGATTCATTTCATGTCCGTAGTTAAAGATGTGAGCTCTCAGCTTCCCGCTCCTACCACCATGCCTGCGGACTGCCGCCATGTACACCGGCCGTGATGGACTACATCCCTCTGAAAACATACCCCAAAATAAACCCTTTCTTCTATAAGTTGCTTTTGGTTGTGGTATTTATCACAGCAACAGAAAAGTAAAAATATACTTACCTCCCCAATACTCCCACCAATGGGTCCGAGAAGTGCCCTGGTAATGACATGACTTTTACACAGTAACTATGAACACTTCATTCAGCTGCTTCTGTGTTAGAACATACTATTCAGGGCAACTTAAATGCATTTTCCTGGGCCATGGTCACTCACATTTAGCTCAAAAATGAACTTGTATTCCCTTTGAGGCGAGACTCTCTTTTGCATCAACATCTACTGTGAGAAATGGCTGTGGCTTGCCCCTGGGCCCTAGTGGAATCTTGACATTTGCCCATGATTCTTGAGGTTATTTTGAGACATTAGTGGCCTATCACAAACCTTAAACTATAAAGTCAAACACATATGCCTCCTTTTTGATCAGATTGAAGTGCCACACATGCAGTTGGGATCCAGAAAGTTCTAAAGCACAAGCAAGTCCCATAAACAAGAGATCCGTGTGTCAAGGCCCATACACCTACCTAGAGCTAGTATCATAAGAATGCAACCTGGATAGTCTCACAGGCCTGTGCTCCAAAGGCCTTGTGTTTTACTTAGGGCTTGATGTCACTGTCTGAAAATTCTCAATAACTTTTAACAAGACATCCTTCATTTTCATTTTGCTCTGGGTATGTCTGTGATGATGTTTCTGGAAGAGATTATCATTAGAATCAAGAGATTGAGTAAAGAGGATTCAGCTATACTACTGTGGGCAGACACCATTCAATCCATTTAGGATATTAATATAATAAAAGAAAAGTGGAGAGGGGAAGAATTCACTCTTTTCTTTCCTGAATGGGGACAGCCATTTCTCCTGTCCTTCTGCGTTGACTTAGGAGACCCTGGTTGCTGCATCTTCAGACTCTAAGCCTCACGGCTGCAGCTCCTCTGCCTCTCCATAAGTTAGCCTTGGACTGAGTGGGAGCATCTACTTTCCTGGAGCCCCAGGTTGCAGAGGAAAGACTAGGAAACTTCTCACCGTTCACGATTGCGGGAGCCAGGTCCTATCAGAAATCTCTCCCGTGTCTGTACCTTCCCTGGATCCATTTTCTTGAGAAGCCCAGTGAACAAGTGCTCCTCACACTCTTAGTTCAAGAAAAATAGACAAAGGGAGGGTCACTCTGCCAGCCAAGGGGGTCGATGTTGTTGAAGGAAATTGATTTCTACTTCTTATTCAATGGGGGGGGAGGAAAGAGGAAAGTTCTTAAACATCCAGAGTGCTTGGTACTACAGAGTCCTGGGAGAACAGTCAGTGGTAAAGTTGAGCCTGGAAGCACAGACTTGTCTTTCCAGCTCTTTAAGAGGTTGAAGCAAAATGATTGCAAGTTCAAGGCTTGCTTGGGCTACAGAGTTCAGTTCCAGCCTGGGTAGTGGGGTGAGATATGGCTCAAGATAAAAAAATGAGAAAAGAGGGCCAGGATAGCGTTCAGTTGCAAAGCACTCACCTAATATGTGAGGCCCTAGGTTCATCCCTAGTAACATATACACAAAACCTGTGATCACCTACAACAGCCATATTGGCTGGACTGCTAGTGGCCCATGCCCTGTAGGAACAAAATGTAGGTCACCTCGTCAGGGGAAGAATCTAGACACCTGGCAAAGGAAACACTGGGTGGTTACAAAGGCAGAGAAGAAGGTAGCTGTATATTCCAGGTAGGATCACACGGCCCGGTAGCAGAAATGGGGCCTATAAGAACTATGAGTATTTTTTACTTTCTTATAATTATATGCATACATTCCCCCACCCCCTTTTCCTATTTTCTCATTTCACTACCCTCTAAGATGTACTTAGAGCAATTAATTTAGTATTGAAGTTATACACATTGTCATTGATTTCTGTTGCTGTGATAAAATATTGACCAGAAGCAACTGGGCAGGAAACAGTTTATTTGACTCACAGGTTACAGCCCAGCGTTAAGGGTAGCCAAGGCAGGAATTCATGGCAGAAACCTGGAGGCAGGAACAGAAGCAAAGTCCATCGAGGAACACTGGCTACTGGCTTGCTTTCCAGGCTTGCTCAGCTTGATTTCCTATACAACTCAGGTCCACTGGGTAAGGGATGTTGCCACCCACAGTGGGCCAGGCTCCCCCACAGTAATCATTAACTTAGAAAATACCAGCCTCAGATTGCTCGCAGGATAATCTGATGAGGCAGTTCCTCAGTTGAGGGCACTTCTTCCCAGGTGACTCTACTTTGTGTGCCACTGACAGAAACTAACCCGCACCTTCACTGTTGCATTTGTGTGACCCAGGTGGAAGAAGATGGGTTTAAAAAATAACAGTGCCATGCTATGTTGGCACGCATCTTTAATCCCAGCAATCCCGCAGAGGATTACGGATCTCTGTGAGTTCGAGGCCAGCCTGGTCTACTGAATGGGTTCCAGGACAGCCAGAGTTACGACAGAGAAACCCTGTCTCTTAAATTAATTAATTAGCTAATTAATTAATTAAATAAAAATACAACTTTGTGTGTTCTTTTACAGAGAAGGTCACAGTTTTGATGACCATGTGAGGTGGCTGAATCAAACATCAAACTCGGGTCCTTGAGGCAGGCACTTTTCCCACTGTGCCACGTCCCTGGCTCCTATTTGAACATTTGTCTGATTTCAGTTGGGCTGAGGTCTTCCTCTCATACTGTAGGAGCTCTTTTTCCCTCCTGGGAAAGGAGTTCTCTATTGCATACACAATTGGCAAATATTTTTCTCTGATTATGATTTTATCCACTTCACTTTTTATGTCCACAGCACCTTTAACTTCCTCGACATACAAAGCTGCACAGCTAAGAAGCACTTTGTAAATTTTGCTATTCTTATAATATTTCATCCAGAGTAACCATGTCATAGTAAATCATTCTAATAGCCTAACCACCTACTAAAATGTCCACCCTGTAATACTGTCATATTGATAATACCACAATTAGCAGGGGACACATTCCATCCACTGCAGTTATATGAACAACACACACACACACACACACACACATGCACACAGTACTATATGAGGCTGGTAGAGCCATTCAAGTCTTCTGTCTCCTTGAAGTTTTACTGTGTAGTACCTTGATCAATTATTGAGACTGAAACACTAACCTCTCTCATTGCCGAATTTTCAATTTCTCCTCTCAGTTCTGTCACTTTTGACTTCATGAGTTTGGGGGGTTCTGTTACTGTTGTGGTTTTCTGATGTGTTGACTATTTTTATCGTTAGTGAATACACTTGTCTCCTACAGTATTTCTAGTTCTAAAGCCCATTTTGCCTCATGCTAATGTAGCCACTCCAGTTACGTTTTGAATATAGACTGCCTGGTGTATCTTTCTCAGTCCTTTGGCTCTCATCTTATCTGGGTCTTTGAGTCTAAGATGTGTTTCTTGGACAAGCATCATATAATTAATTCTTGCTTTTGAAATCCAGCCTGATAATCTTGATCTTTTTACTTTGTTTCTTAGACCGTTTATATATAATACACTATTTTTGTAGTTGTATTTATGTTTGCTGTTTTGTTATTTTTTTTCTTGTTCCTCTTTAGAGTATTTCTTGGGATGTTAAAAAAAGTTTTATGGGAACCGGTTGGATTTCTTTAATTATTTTGAGAACTTTGCCTAAATATTTTAAGAATGTTCTGTTGACTGTAAAATTACCAGTTCACTATTTGGTTTTTATGTCACTATGTTATTTCACTACATCTTGTTCACCGTTATCTTGGGTGAGAGGTTACTGCTAATTTTATTGAAGCTTTTTCTTGGTAATGAGTTACTTTTCTTTTGTTTCTTTTAAAATTTCCGCTGGATGGTGGTGGTGCATGCCTTTAATCCCAGCACTTGGGAGGCAGAGGCAGGATCTCTGTGAGTTCAAGGCCAGTGTGATCTATAGAGTGAATTCCAGAAGAGTCAGAGTTACAACAGCGAAACCCTGCCTAGAAAAACAGTAAAAATTAGATTAAATTAAATTTTCTCTGTTTAGGTGTGAATTCAACCCCAACCCCAGCCCAGCTTCCTTGTCCAGCACAGTGGCCATAGCCAGAGGCTGGCTACCCCTCCCCCAAACCCCCTTGGGTATGCAGCACATTTCCATCCTCCTTTTGGCTGGAGCCCAGTCAGCTGCTTGACTACAGAAACTCAGGAGAGTGGGCTGTCCAAGGGATGGTCTCTCTTTAACGAAGAGATTAGGGTACATTTATAGGGTGCAGGCAGGGGGCAGGTCCTTGGCTCCAAGAATGGGACCCATTGGTTAAGACAAGGATACTGGCATAGCCTCATCTGAATGTGAGACTCAAGCCTCTCTATGCCTCCAGCTGCATCCCAGATAAGCATCCACCAACTCACGTTCTTTTGCTTCCGTGAAGTAGTCAATGTAGCTGGGTACTAGCCGAGATTAACGTTGGGAGCAGCTGAACTCCTACTGCTCTCAGGATGAGACTATCCGGGGTTCCAGGCCAGCTTCGACTCTCTCTTAGCTCTAGGACAGTCCCACATCTGGCTTTCTAGGCAGACTGCTCCTTCTAGCTTCTGGAACCACCCGAGGTAATGGGTCACCTGCTGCTCTCCTTGTTGTAGAGGTCGGGAGACTTTTGGCTTACCATTTTTTTTCCCTCCACTCCACGTTTTCAAGACTTTCCCATACTTTCCACGGGATGGGAATGGAAAGGCACGAAGCTGGCTCCTGGATAAGCTCTTTTGAAAAATCCCCTTCTCACTCTGCAGAGTTATTCTAGAACAACTTATCTGGTGGATCTCACAGCTTCATTAGAGATTCCGGGTGCATATCCTGTTACGTTTGTGTTTATTTTTGGAGACATTTTCTGGTCCCCATCAGACTAAACAATGTTTTTGAATGTTGTGGTTGCTGGTAGATGTTGTGTGGAAAACGGGTCTTGTGAGCTAGTGACTCGAGGGTACACTGTGCTACGCAACTTCCGGCCAGATTCCTGAACGTTCCATGGACTAATGTGAACTTCGGGGTTTAGTGGCAGGGTGAGGATGTTTGAATGGTACGCAAGGTTTATCCAACTTATTTGAATATGATGCACCTCTCTCCTTCCCTTTTGGTAAACCATATCAAGGGATTCACATTCTGTAGAGATGTCTTGGATTGGTACTAGGAGAATGGGTAAGTGTTTTCCATCATCTCGTAAGTATGGAAACCGTATCACCCTTTACATGACAATCACAGGAATTCTGAAAGTTTTATTTGTCTATAAGGTTTATTTTGTTTTATGTGGATGGGTGTTTTGCCTGTATATATTCATGTGCAACATGCGCCTGCATTGCCCACAGAGACCAGAAGAGGGCATCAGATACCCCTGGAACTGGAGTTAGAGATGGTTGTGTGTTGTCAGTTGCTGGGAATTGAGCCAGGGTCTACAGGAAGAGTTTAACTGAACCTCTATTTTTCTGAGGCATGTAGCCCAGGCAGGCCTGAAACTTGGTATGTGGCTGAGGCTGGCCTTGAACTCCTAATAGTCCTGCCTTTACTTCCCAAACGCTGTGATATAGATGTAGGCCACCATGCCGGGCTGAACATGGAGGAGCTGGGTTGTGTGGCCCATGAAGCTGTGAGATCCTTAAGAATAGGAAATCCACGTTGTTGTTATTCACCCCCATCTCCAGTGTTTACTCCAGTGGCTGTCCTTATAAGAAGCTGAATGGAAAAAAGCATTAGAGAAGGGCTTCATTGATCTTTCTCTTTCCTTCCTTCAGCTCATCAGTGAAACTAGTCTATTTTGATGCTTATGAAGCTCACCCCTCACCCCCACCACACACACACATACACCACCACCACTGTACAAAACACAGTCTGCATTTATGGATAGTTTACACAGAGCAGGATGAGGTTAGTGGGTAAACACCTGGCTCTTTCCGAGGGCTGGCAGAGCATGCTCTCTCTTTCTCCGTATCTGTGAGACTGAGTAAACCCAGCCAGAATGACACAGGCGGCTGAGAACCTTCCAAAGTAAATGAACAGGATAAAGCAGATGGCCACCTTCTCAGAGTGACAGACAATAGTTCCTTAGCATCATAATGTCATTCTTTGAACTTGGGTCCTTTGCAAGAGCAGTGAGTGCTTTTAACCTTGGAGCCACCTCTCCAGTCTGTACCATTTGAAAGAGCATTCACCTCAAAAGATGTGGCCGAGGTAAGACCAAGCGGATCACATTTCTGAAGTACCTTAGTCATCCAGAAGTCTCAGGTCAGTTGTACACTAACATCCTAGGCCAGCAAGACACAGGTACTTTGAACACTGCTATAACCCCAAGTGATTTTTCAATGGAGAAAAATGTGTGTGTGTGTGTGTGTGTGTGTGTGTGTATGCATGTTTGTACATGCACAAATGTATGCACATGTGCGTAATGCAGAAGCCAATGTGTCTGTCATTCATGGATTACTCTCTACCTTGTGTTTTGATAAAAGGTCTCTCAATGCATTTTCCAATTTGGTAGCTGGCTAGTGAGACCCAGGGATCCTCCTGGCTTGACTCTCCAGTTCTGGGACTACAAGCACATATATAATTTTGTCTGACTTTAAAAAAAAGGGGGGGGGCGTTGGGCAGAATCTAGAGCTCAAACTTGGGTTCTCAATCTTGCTGGGCAAACGTTTTACCCACTGAGCCACCTCTCTTTCTTTCATTATTATAAAATCCAGTTTTATCCTGAGACAGACTGAGCATTATTTTTCAAAAGGGTTTAAGCGACTGAAAACGGGGATCTTTTGAAGGTTTGCACATGACTGTGTGGGTAGACACTCCTGTTCCAGGAATAACATAAACACCTCCAGCTACAAGTGGGTTTGGCTTTGCCCAGCCTGGAGACCTTGCATTCTGCTCATGGATTGTCTAAGGAATGTCAAGAAAGAATTCCAGTGCACTCTTGCCCATTCCAGTGTTCTGCCCACTGTGTGATATTCCATCCCACATCTGGCCAGGTGTGAACACACTGGGCCAGAGTTTGCCTGACTGGCCTCTGAGGGAGAACACATACCAGATTTGACACACAAGTGGTCTGGCTGGATATGGGGGAGGGCTGCCGCCAGGATGTCCCAGGATGGTGTGTCTTGTGGTTAAGCACTTAGGGCTTTGACGTAGGCGAAGCAGTAGAGCTGACCCTCCAAATGACTGCAAACAACCTGAGAAGGAGCTTCAGAAACTCAGTTCTTCACTGGGAGGGAGTCTGCCTTTCATGGAGCAATTTTCTGATCTCTGCCTATTTGGTGTGGTCATGCCTGGCCGGGGGAGATTGACTCTCAAGAGGTTTGCAAAACACAGGAGGCTGGGGACCTTGAGAATTAAATGTTCATACTGAATGTATTCTCTCTGTATTGTATAACAAATGGACGAAGTTGCTGCGGGCAAGGGGGAGATGGGACAAGGAAGAAGACCAAGAGAGAAGGGATCATGGCCATCTGCATGTGGACAGACTCTGTAATCTAATCCTCTCCCAACAGTGCGTGCTATGGAGAGGGGTCCAACGATGTTCTCAGCTGCAAGAACCAAGGATAGGAGCTGGCAGTATGGCTCAGCAGGTAAAGACGCTTGCCGCCAAGCCTGTCCACTTGAGTTCAGTCCCCAAGTCCCACGGGAGACTCTGACTGCTAGCACAAAATTATCCTTGATCTCAGTAGGTGTGTTGTGACACACGCTTGCTACACACAGAGATAACTAAATAAGTGGAGTTTATTTGTTTTTTTTTTTAGGAAAAGGTCCAGAGCTGGGGTTCAAAATCAGATTATTGTAACGTTAAATTCTGAGACCTTCTTGGTATACCTCAGCCAGTGAAGGACTAAAGTGTCTTCAAGCTGCTGGGACATGCCTCCTGTTTGTAGCCCACTGAAGTGTGCTTTCCAGGAAGAAATTGTGCCAGCTGTGCGAGTTTTCCGCTCTATTTGTGTCACTGGAAGTGAATAGGTCAGGACGTAATGGATGCGCAGTTACGCCCCTGTCCAATGGCGATCAGAGTTCTGAGTACCACTGAGAGAAAGCAGGCGGGCTCAGAGTCAGAATGCGTGGATGACTGGGCCCTTGCCTAACAAGACCAGTCCAAAATGCTGTTTCTACCTACTGTTAATTAATAAATGAGTGTGTGGTGTGTGTGTGTGTGTGTGTGTGGTGTGCGTGTGTGTGTATGTGTGGTGTGTGTGTATGTGTGTGATGTGCGTGTGTGTGTATGTGTGGTGTGTGTGTATGTGTGTGTATGTGTGTGGTGTGTGTGTGTGTGTGTGTGGTGTGTGTGTGTGTGTGTGGTGTGTATATGTGTGTGTCTGTGTGTGTGTGTATGTGTGTGTGTGTATGTGTGTGTGTGTGTGTGGTGTGTATATGTGTGTGTCTGTGTGTGTGTGTATGTGTGTGTATGTGTGTGTGTGTATGTGTGTGTGTATGTGTGTGGTGTGTGTGTGTGTATGTGTGTGTATGTGTGTGGTGTGCGTGTGTGTATGTGTGTGGTGTGCATGTGTGTGTATGTGTGTGGTATGTGTGTGTGTGTGTGTGTGTGTGTATGTGTGTGGTATGTGTGTGGTGTGCGTGTGTGTGTATGTGTGTGGTGTGTGTGGTGTGCGTGTGTGTGGTGTGTGTGTGTGTGTGTGTGTGTGTGTGTGACATGTGTAGAGGTCAGAGAACGACCTCTAGGAGTTCGTTCTCACTTTCTACCATGTAGACTCCGGGGATCAAAATCAGGTCACCAGGCTCGGTGACAAGTGCCTTTACGCACTGTTGCAACTCACTCATCTGTTTTTCTTTTTAAGATTGAGTCTCATGCATCTCAGGCTGGCCTTAGACTTGCTGTGTAGCTGAAGATGGCCTTGGACTTGAACTGCTGGTGCTGTCTCCACCTCCAGAGGGCTGAGATTACAAGCATACATCACTGGGCCCAGTGCCATTACTGTGCTCAGGTTTTGGGATACTGGGGATTGAGCCCATGGCTTCATAAATGCAAGGTAAGCACTGCACAGCCACAGCTATACCCTCCAGTCATTAAGAACATTAATGGTAACAGGGTTCATTACCTCCTTAGGCAGAGCTTGTGGGTCAGCAGATGTGTTCTGACTGGAATGCCCAAGGTCTGAAAAGTCTGTGCTTCACTAACTCAATCTCAGAAGAACTTTGTGAGGTAAAAGACCCCTACCCTCCCTTCCTCTCCCATCTGCCCACTGTCCTCTCCCAATTCTCCCTTCCTGTTGTCTTCTCTCTCCCTCACCCCAGATAAGAAGTCACTATGTAGCCCAGGCTAATCCTCTGGTCTGAGCCTATAGAGGATTCAGGATTATCCGCCGTGCTTTGACACCCAGCTCAAAGAGAGATTTTCAATCTGTTTTGAATCATTTGACTGTTACAGCAATGCTCTGAAATGGAATGAGAAATGATCTTTTCCTTGGGTGAGGAGCACTGTTCTCCTGGCTTTCCTGACCATGGGCTGGGGAACTTCCACAGAAGCAAACTAAACTAGAAAGGGAGGAGAGATGAGGAGGGAAAGAGAGGGGAAGGGAGACAGGAAAAGGGGGTGGGGAGAGAGAGAGCTAGGAGGAGGGGACAAGGAAGGAAGAAGGAAGACATTGAGAGGTACGGAGGGGTAGAGAGAGAAAGGGAAAGGGAGGAAGGAAAGGAGAGAGAGAGATATGAAGGAGAGGGAGCATTTGAGAGATAAGAACAGGGAAGGATTAGTTCATGCATCGGTGTGTGGAGGTTTGCTCAGTCACCAGTCTGCCTGGCTAGCCAGCAGGCTGAAGAACAGGAACATGGAGCTGGTTGGGAGTCAAGGTCAAAGAGGCTGGTTGCCTGCAGGGTTCTCTCATGCCTCAGCAGGGCTGGGAGGAGGAGGCACTCTTCAAAGCCTTCATAGATTAGATGAAGGGGTATATACAGTCTGCTTTCCTCTGAGTCCACCCATTCAACTATTAATCTCCCTAAAACCACTTCCTTGGAAACATCCAGAATCATGCTTGAGCAGACAGCTCTGGGTGCCACAGCCCAGCCACCGGCGGAAGACATCAATCTTCAGGAACACTGGGCCTAAGAACATCCCTCACCATGCTGATGTAAAAGCAGTGTGGGATGGGGTTTCCAGCATGGCCTCTAACACCTGAGTCTGCTTTATCATCCATGCTTAGGCCACACGCCCTTTTCCCCAGCATTGCTAGGAAGTCTGCAGCACAGATGAAGAGCTCTGGCCCTTGAGGGAGCAAAGAGAAGGGTTTGAGAAGCCTGCTTCCCGCCATGATAGATCTGCTTCGGAAGGTCCTGGTGTTCTGAGCAAGAGAAAGTCTCCCAGTGAGTGTACTTTAGAGACTCAATGTCTGTTCAGGGGACATTCCTGGGAGATGGGGACCTGCAGGGTGGCCCACCTCCACTAGGACTCTTGGTGTTCCAGGGTTGGTGTGGCATCTCACCTCACAGGCCTCTTTGGGACTCAGTAGCCCCAAATGTATCTCCAGAGCACCAAGATACACCTGAGATGAGCTTTTCTTGCTCTCTCTCTTCATCCCAGCATGAGAGTAGGGTTTCCTGGGGTGGGGTGAAGCAGATACCCCCTTCCAGCCACTGCCCATCTGGAACATTCTCTGCTCCTCAGTCTTGCTCTCCCCCCCTCCCCCTGTTCCCACGATTGTCTTTCCTGACACCCAATACCCCTAAAGATTCTGGCCCTATCTCACTTTTTATTTGTGTAAATTTTTTAAAAATTGTTTTTAAAGTTTTAAAAATAAATTTAAAATTTTTATTTTGTTCATAAGAATTTTAATTTTTCCTTCTTACTTCTTTACCTATATTTATTGTGTGTGCACATGTAGAATGTGCCATGCGTGCCCATGGAGGTCAGGAGAGAACTGGGAGCAGTTGGTTCTCTCTTTCCTCCATGTAGGTCCTGGGGATCTGAAGACCTGAACTCCCGTCTTCAGGCTTGTCCTTGAGCGTCGTGACCTGCTGAACCATCCCGCCAGTCAGCTGATTAGCTCTTCTTCCAACCCATCACCTCTGTCACTTCTCAGTGTTGTCTGTCTTACAGACACATGCTCACAAACGCAGCAGGTAATAGAAGCTCATGAGACCGTTCCGTCTCCCCCTCGGGTCTCCCTTCCTCTCTACCAGGTCTGCTTCCGCTCAGTCCGCTCCACACTTCCTTACGATGGCACAATTGGGTTGGTTTGTAGGATGATTCCAAAAGGAGATGCTTCACTGCGGCTGGTAAGTGAGCCGGTCATAAATCTCATACTCCTAAATAATATTCTTATGCCCCTTTCTTTACAATAATAGCAAGAATAACAGTTTGCATTTATTTACTATTTGTCCTGTTGTTGGCCAATATTGACAGTAAACAGTCGGAAAAGACGGATAAAATGCCTGTGAGTTGGCTCAGCAGAAGAAGGTGCTTCCTGACAACCTCAAGGACCTTATTCAATCCTGAAATTTGCATGGTGAAGGGTGAACCAACTCTGAGAGGATTTGGAAGCCATGGTTGACTAGGGAACTGGGGACACCTTTGCTTGCTGAGAGACATCCGGGTGTGAGTAATACATGCAACACTAAATAAGCATCCCAAGGCACTCTGGGTTGTAGAGACAACTGCTCTTCACTGAGGCCATTTCCAGGCCCAGTCACCGAGAAGGCCTCATACTCCCACTTCTCAAACCACTGCGTGCAAGTTTTTAAAGTATGAACAAGCTACTGTACACAGCCTGGACTGTGTATATATGCAACGGGGCAGGATGAACTGGCCAGCTCTGGATTGGAAAAACCGTACAGAGAGCGGAGGAATATGGAACATAATTTAATAAAAATAAATTTTAAGAAACAAAAGCATGCACTCCCAAAGAAGAAATGGAAAAGTTGTTAGGGTGTGGAGCAGGCCTTCTAATTAGCGCCTGTGCTGTGCCCGCTGGCTTGTTTCTCTTGCCAGCACCTTCCAGGCACACACTGCCTAGGAAAGGGACCCTGTGTCCCTGACGGTTAGATGGCTCCCCTCAAGGCCCTTTGGCCAGAGAAGAGGGGTACCCCTGCTCAGGTGACCACTTTTGCCTCTGATATGCTTCCAAAACAGAGGGAGCCCCCAAGAAAGGTGGGATGCCAAAGTGGGGAACAGTGACCCTCGACCCTCGCTGTGCTGTGACCCCTAGTATGCCAGCTGCTGTACCCCATCCCCACCCCCTGCCCCCCCAGTTCCCAGCGTGAAAACTGCAAGTCAAATCCCAAGTCGCTGCCACTGGATCAGCACCTAGGGGGAAGCCAGACTCTCTCCTAACCATAAATATCCCTAGCTCAGAGGCGCCTGACGTCAGAGAGGGGCGGGCGGCGGAGGCCGGGGAGGGAGCAGCCCGCTTTCTCCGGAGTCTGGGACGGCCAGGGACCGAGCTGAGGAACAGAGCAGGGACAGCCAGGACGGAGCTGAGGATTGGAGGCAGGACAGCCCCGACGGAACTGAGGATCGGAGCGCGGAGCCTGCGGGGAGCCGGGCAGCAGCAGCCACGCCATGCGGGCCTCCGGGTAGGTGCGCGCTGCAGCGCTGGGGACTTGGGCGCGGGGGGACATCGCTCCCTGCAGCCCCTCCACCGCTGCCTGTTTTGTTCTGGAAAGTGTTTGCAGAGGTCCTGGAGCGGCTGCTGGAGTCTGCGTGTGCACGCAGGGGGGTGGAGTGAGGACTGCCTGCATCCTTGTACATGGCTTTGGGAAACTTGGGAAAACTTTTTAGTGGCTTTGGAACCAGACTCCCTTTGGCACGCGTGAACAAACATAGATAGCACCCCACCCTTCCCAAAAGCTGACAAGTTTTTTGGTGGCTACTTTGCCCATTTCGGTGTGCATTCTCTTAAGGGGACTGAAGTCTTTCCAAGCCCCCAGCTCCCACTTGCAGGCAGGGCCTTGCTAAGGGGGCTGTGCAGCACCACGGGGTGGCTCTTGTTGTCCAGATAGCAGGACCTTGGGCAGCCAAGAAGCATCTGAGAGAGGGATTCCCCAGGCTGTGACCCTTGGCACCTGTGGGACAGCCCAAACTCTTCCTGTGCTATCGTCTAACCTTCACAGGAGTGGGATTCTGACTTAATCTAGGAAGGACCTAGTGTGACCACAGGTAACAGGGAGGAGAAGGGGACGAGGAGGGGGAGGAGGAGGAGGAAGAGGAGGAGGAGGAGGAGAGGGAAGAGGAAGAGGAGGAGGAGGAGGAGGAGGAGGAGGAGGAGGAGGAGGAGGAGGAGGAGGAGGAGGAGGAGATGGTGATGATGGTCCTGCTGTAGTTTGGTGTCCAGCCCTGCCTCCGGAGCTGGGTGGATGTTTCTGCACCATGAGCCCATGGTGGGCTAGCTCCAGGTTCTCTGGGAGGGACACAGGCTGCAGTGCCCAAAACAAAATGTATACTGGTAACATAAAGAGACTTGTCTGAGCTGTGGGTAGAGGGAGGGGCAGTGGGGGAGAGCAAGAGAGATTTTTATCAAAATTGAACACAGATTGCTGCAGTCTGGGCTTGGTTTAACTCTTCTCTCTCTGCCTTGGCTGCTTCTCTGCAGTCCTGGGGAAGACATGACAAGTTTTTTTTGGGGGGAGGGTGTGGGGGAGGACGCTCACACCTCTGTAGGGAAGAGTCCCTGGAGGCTTGTCTGGAAGCCCACAGGGGAACAGAAGTTACTTTCTGACTATAAAAAGGTTTCTGAGTTTGCGGTGTCCTTCAGAGTGTGGAGTCTGTTTCTCAGGTCTGGGGTTTTCCAGAAGAGGATGAGAATAGTACTGTTTGTCAGGGGGCCCTCAGGAGCCCATAAGCCGAAGACTGTGCAGTGCACACAGCGTGCACTGAATGTGTGTCCATAGCTGGGATCACAAACAAGTGACCTCGAGACAGCCTGGATTGGCAGAAAGCTCTCTCGTGAGTGGAGTCTCTGGCTTTACATTTTGCAACAGAGCCAACCAGCAATGTTTGGATGGGTGGGTAGGAGGGAGCCTGGATTTACCATATGGGAGGAGAGAGAGAGAGAGAGAGAGAGAGAGAAAGAGAGAGAGAGAGAGAGAATGCGAGAGAGAATATGAGGGGGACTAGTGGAAGGGAATCTGGAAATAAAAACAGAACCACAGGAAGTTGAGATTTGGGGAGGATTTTAAAAATTATACAAATTGAACCCCTGGGAAGTACCGGAAAAGGCTGACCAGGCAGTGATGTCATGAAGAAGGGGATCATGTGAGCCCAGGGAGCAGGAGTGTGTGTAAATGGGTGGTGGGTCCCTGTGAATGCACATGGGGACTCATGTTTATGCAGACATAACTGTGGTGTCAACTCCTGCCCTGTGCATGGAAGCATAAATGTTCTTTTTCTTCATCCAGCCTGGGAACGTCATCCCACCCCCATTTTTCCCTTTAAAACAACAACGCAAAAAGCACACAACAGCGCTATTATCGTCCTGTTCCTGAGGAGCTGTGCACACTCTGGTGTCTGACTCTTAGCTCGGTTTTCAGAACTTCCTCCAGAAATCCTGGAAGACTCAGGGAATACTTGTGCCCCCATCAGGACAAAAAGGGGAGAGACAAACCTCTGCCTTTAGGACTGGGGAAGGTGGAGACTGTGAGGCGAGGACTCACAGTACAGCCAGCTAGAGTGGGGAGCTTCTGTGTCTGGAGAGCATGCGGGAGGCTGAGGGCTTCTCGGAGAACTTACTTTGTCTATCTGATCTAGTTTCCCATATCCTGACCTCCTTGTTCTTTGACTCAATACAGGAAATGGTCCCCATCACTGGGCAGCCTTGGGTTCAGAGTCAAGGATGAAGAGAAACCTGAGTATTAAATAGGAGGGAGTGGAGAGCATCAAAGCTTGGGGGCTTTCTCCTTTGACATTCCCGTGGCCAATGGAAGTATTGAGTTCCCTCACTCCAATCACTTAAAGTAGAAGATAGCTTTAAAATACTATTCAAGAGCATAGGGAACCCCCAGGAGGTCTCCCACCAAAGTGTTCTTGCCCCAATACAGGGTTCCTCAGGAGAGCTCACAGTAAGAAGCAGGCTTTTAACTTTTTCAGTGGATAGGGTTTTTCCAGGCACATTTGTGGAATCTACCCCCCGCCCCCGGCCCTCTAGCTCCCAGAGACAACTAGAGATGAATTTCCATGCCACCATACAGGGCTGCAGTCTCTGGCTGGCTTTTGCCTTCTCTGTAATCCCACTGATTGATTGGTTAGCAGGGGTGCACCCTAGCCATCCCTGAAGGCCTCCGGGGACAAGCTCACCTGGCAGAAAGAACACAGTGGCTGTCCTTATTTGGTAGCCAATGGCTCTCTAGATCTTGACAACCAGAGACTGTCACTCAGCTATGGGTTCCAGAGGCAGCCTGCACTGTGGAAAGACGGCCATCTCTCAGCAGCCGCCCTCAGGGTGGACAGAGACTTGTATGAGGATGAGCATCCTGGGACACCTGATTTTCCAACTTCCACTTCCTCGGGTAGAGAATGAACACGGGGCAGCGTGATTAGCACAGAACTGACATTTATGATAAAAGACTAAGAACAGAACCAGAGATAACAGACTCTTAATAAAGGGAATAGTATATTTTTCAATGTTTAGCTTTTTGGTCTTCAGGAGCTTGAGTGATTTGGGAAAAAACATCCCACCCCAGTGTGCTCTTATAATTTCCATGATGCCAGACCGATGGCTGGAGTGTCTCAGGTTATCCCTGCTTTCTGTAGGAAAGACAGCCAGTGAAGATTGCCCGTGCCTGAGCTGATGACCGTGACATGGTGGAAATCTCCCTGTGAATAAGTTGTTTAGAGAGAAGGAAGTCAACTGGGTGGGCTGTGTGTGCATGTGTGCATGCGCAAGTACATGTGTGTGTGTGTGTTGGGGGATGAGAGGCTAACAAGGCAGAGGAGGGCAGGGCGGTCAGGAGCTGACAGAGACTTGCATGACAAGCCTTGGGAGAAGGTTGGTTAGGAGCCCCTCCTCATGCAGACCGTAAAGAGGGGGAGCTTGAGGTTAGTGGATTGGGGGTGGGGTCTTGATGTATTATCCAGGGGAGTGACGACTCAAAATGGCATCCGACACTAGCAGGAGCAGCTGCAGGGTCTCTGCCCATCCCAGAGCTTCTAAGTCATCCTTCAAGCTGACATTTAAGACTTTGAAGATCACATTTGTTTTTGTTTTGTTCGAGCTTTCTCTTTAACCATGGCCTGGGATGACTTTCAAGCTTTTTAAGAGGCTCAGTCAGTGGCCAACTTCTCTTGAGAAGGCCCAGATTGGGGGTCAGTGAATTCCTTCTTCCTGGCCGCACTAATGGCTTCCAACTCTCTCCTTGCAATTTTTTTTTTTTAAATTTTGGTTTGTTTGTTTTTCATTTCATTATGAGGTTTTTCAGACCGGGCAGCGGAGATGGGAGGAGGCACCAGTGCTTTGAACTTGTGTATCATTCTGCCATTGCTCCCTCAGGCTTATCAGACAATGTTCACTTATGGGTGCCATGAGTTTCTTACTAGATTCTCTGTCTTACTGACAATCAGTAAGCACCAACTAAAATACCATAGGTAAGGAGCAGGCAACTTCACAGCCAGATCCAGCCTTTGCATTGTCTTTTATAAGCAAAGCCATATCAGAATACCACTGTGCCTGTCTGTCTATGACGCTTCCCCATTGTATCCTCTGTTCTGTCTGATGATATTTGATTGACATTCTGACTTTGATCATCTTAGTGGTCCCTGTGTTTGGCCAATCACCAGCAACTATGGGGACTATCATATTCATAGCTTTCGACCAGGGTCCACCCTTTCAAAGGAGGGGCACTTTTACCATCTTGTCCATTTTCGAGACAGGAAAACTGAGAATGGAAGAGGGAAACAATCCTCAGTGTCTTTTACAATAAGCAAGCGGTGGAATCAGGAATGGCACACGGTTTCTAACTCTAGAGTCCCCCTTCTCAATGGCCATAGTCTTCCCTGCTCTGCTCTACTGACCTTGCTCATGTCTGAGAGCAAGGGCTGCAGCCAGGTAGGGATGGGTTGATGTGACTCAGTTGTTAAAATAGCCACCTTGCAAGCATGAGGGCCCGAATTCAAGCTCCCAGAACCTACAGTAAAAGAAGATACATGAGGTGTGGTGGCCTGTGTTTGTTTCGGTCCCAGCACTGGGGAGATGGAGGCAGGCAGATCCCTGGATTGCTGGACGGCGAGCCCTGTGGAGTCAGTGAGAGGCTATCTTAAAAACAAAAAACAAAAAACAAAAAAAAAAAAAACACCATGTCAAAAAACAAGCAAGCAAACAAACAGAAAATCAACAAGGTAGGTAAGTACCTGAGGAATGAGCTTGACCTCTGACTTCCTCATATATGTATACACATGAGCACATAAAACCACACACACACACACACACACACACACACACACACACACACATGTGTGCATACACACTTGTACATGTACACACATGGGTGGGAGTACACACATGGGTAATAGTAAATGTTTCCAGCCTCATACAGCACGAAGATACCTACAGGTATTATAGGAAAGAAAGAAAGAAAGAAAGAAAGAAAGAAAGAAAGAAAGAAAGAAAGGAAGGAAGGAAGGAAGGAAGGAAGGAAGGAAGGAAGAAAGAGTAAGTCTTGGAGGGAAAGTATGGCTGAATCCTTTTTAGGCCACTCCTTGGGTCTACTGAATGGGCATTGGAATCAAATGTTTTGAGATTTGAGTTCTTCCATCACAGGTCCACAAGCTGTTCAGCCTTTCTCTGCCTTCTTAGGCTATTGATGGGAAAGATAAACATATTTTCATCTTAGGGGATGAGATGTGCTTCCATAAGAAGAACCTAGAAAAGTGCTCAATGCTGGCAAGATACTAAGGCCTCTCTTGTCTCCAGTTCTAAGTTCAGAAAGTCCGTGGGCTGGGCAAAGTAAATAGGCCATTGACTCAAAGCTTCTCACAATGCCCAATGGTGAGGTATCTGCCTGGACATGAGGACCTTTATATAAAATAGGGTACAAACCCCTGCTCCCCACACCAGGTAGAGCGTGGCCCCGTGTGACTATCTAAAAGGACAAATAGGCAGCAGCTCACACATCCACATACCTGAGCTAGGAGAAACCTTGTCATGTGTCCTGTTTTAAAACTCCCAAATAGGTTGCTGGAGAGATGGCTCAGTGATTAATAGTCCTGGCTGCTCTTGCAGGAAACCTGGGTTTGGATCCCAGCCCCTGAATGGGGACTAACAACCACCTGTAGCTTTGGTTCTAGGAAATCTGATGGCCACTTCTAGCCTCCTCCGCAGGCAGCACACACATGCATGGTACACAGACATACACGCAGGCAAAATTCATACACATAAAATAAAACTAGATAAATTCTGAAAATACCAACAAATAAAACGCGCAAGCAAGAAAACAAACAGAAAAACAAAACAAACAAACAAAACAAAACAATGAACTCCCAAACAGGTTTTGTCGATATGGCTAAGTGGTTGGATTTAGATCTCCGGAAAACTAGCGAGTGCTGGGTGGGGTGGTGACCCGCCTGTGATTCCAGCCTGGGAGAGAGGAGATGCCTAGAGCTGGCTAGGAGACTATATCAATAAACTCTGGGTTTGATTAAGAGACCCTGCCTCAATGAATAAGGTGGAATTTATTTATTTATTTATTTATTTATTTATTTATTTATTCCCAACATTCACCTTGGTCCTCCCACACACACACACACACACACACACACACACGGGCATGAGCATGCACACACACTTACATGCCCTCCCAAACACTGTGTTGATTCAAAATCAACCCTGGTTTGATGACATCACTGGGGCCACACCTGACAGAAGCCAATCATAATGGCAGGGCTCAGCAATCTCAGATCTTATATCTGAGCAGCACTCTACAGTTCAAAGGTACATGGCTTCATTTAAACATCACGGCAATACCATGAGATGGCCATTCACCGTATTTTATAGCCCAAACTTGCAAGGTTTGAAAGAGTTACCCTGACTCACATAGTAAATAAATGGTAAAATGTAGAAGGGCAAGCGACTCTCAGAGTGGGAGGTCTCCATCCTTCGCACAGGGGGAGCTTGCAGAAGTGTCAGTACCTGGACCCACCCCTGACCAATTTAATTAAAATCTTGATGGAGCAGATACCAGATCTTCCTGCTCTGTATGTGTGTGTGTGTATGCACGTGATTGGATGTCCTGAGTAGATGTAGAATGTATTCCTCGGTAACTCTCCATCTTGATTGTTTGAGGCAGGGTCTCTCACTGAATCTGGAGCTCAGTGATTTGGTTAGGCTGGCCAGGGAATCCTAGGATCCTTGTTTACACTTCCGCGGCACACCTGGAGTTTTTGATAAGGTGGGTTCTGTGGATCTAACTCAAGTCCTCATAATTAAATAATGGAAGCCTTAATGACAGACACATCATCCTGGCTCAGCATCTGTTGTTTTCGAAGCTCCCCAGCGACCTGGAGTCTAAGCTGAGAAGCCCCATCTAAGGCGAGAGGGCGAAGCACCTGTCAGACTGGTCATCAGGCCAGATTTTGCTGGAATTTAAGCTGCATGATGGTGGTCAGGATGCTGTGGGCTCCACCTGCGTTCTCAGAACCTAGAATAATGGGTGGAGCGAGGAAGACAATTGATAAACCTGTCTAAACACCATAGATGAGGCATGGGCAGCTGTAACAGCCAGATCCAGCCTGTTTCATAAAGAAGGTTTTATTATAACGCTGTTCGGTGCTGTTAGCTGCAAATGCCGTACAGTCAGTCAGTCGTTCTGCCGTTGTTCATGTTTGCTTCTTCTTGACTGTCTTTGGCTGTTTTCATGCCACAGAGGCATGGGTGACAGGGGCTGTATGGCCTTCAAAACAAGTGCAGTAACACAGCACAGATCATCACTGTGGGGTCTTATGAACCAGCCTTCTAGAACAGAACTTCCCAGTCGGGAGATGGGTCAGTTAGAAGGTCCTTACTTCAGAGGACCTGGGTGTGATCCCCCAAAACTCATGTTTAAAAGCCACCAAGTGTGGTAGCACCTGCTTATGACCTGTTACTGGAGAGACAGAGACACAGACAAGTGGATCTATGGGACTCACTGAGCAGAAGCCTAGCCTGATCCATGTGTTCTGGCCAGTGAGAGACCCTGTCTCAAAAACATGGTGGACAGTGCCTGAGAATGACACCCAGTGTTAATGTCTATCCCCCCACATGCACACACACATACACATGCACACATATGCGCATGCATGCATACATGTACACATACACACACACATGCACATGCATGCATACCTGTACACATACAGATTTACACACACGGGCACACACACACACACACACGTGCGTGCATGCGCAAGTGTATGCATACCTGTACACATGCCCATGTACACACATACTAACACACACACACATGCACACATACATGCATGCATACCTGTATACAGATGCATATATACAAACATGCTTGAAAATGTGCACAAATATGCATGTATAACACACCAAAAAGAAGAGAGAAGAATAGGAGTTTCAGAGTCAGTAAAACTCTGGTGTAATTTCTGACTCCCACTTACATATTGCAAGCTTATTTGCCTATTTGCTTCTTCGTTTCCCAGCTGAGGAATCCGGTGTTTGAGTAAGCCTACAGCTTCCTTAGAGGTTAATGAGAGCTGTCAGCACTTGACTGAGAGCTACGATTGCTGTAGTCACTAGCAACCAGCCGCGTAGGGAGAAGGTTAAGAAGGTTAGAGTCGGAGTCTGAACCCATCTTCACCAGGTAGAACAGAGCAGGTGCCAGGAAAGCCACTGGCATAGTGGAAGCCAGTATGAGGTTTCTAGACATGGGTGAGCTGCAAGCAGCAGCTGCAGGTCAGACCCAGGTTGTGCGAGTGAGGCTTACGTACATGGCCAGCAGGTGTGTCTACCGGGAAAGGCTTTGGTTCTTGAGCCTTAATGTAGGTTTTATGGACTGAATGTGATTCAAGCAGTTCCTGCCTTGATTCCCCTTGTTTGTAGTTTTCCTGACCTGAGAGACCCTTCCCCACATCCATCTTCCTGACCTGCTCATCCTTGAAAATGCTCCGCCATCACGTTGTCCCTCGGAATCCCTTCCCAAGGCTCCTTATAATTGTCCATGTTCCTCCCTTGAACTGGGCACATGGCTCAGAAGTGACACGTGACTCACGGCGGTCACCTCTGGGCCCTCTATAAGTTCAGGACTTGGAAGAGCCAAGATGCATTGCAAAACGCACCCCTCTCAACCCAACAGTGCAGTCATGACTGAGGTAACCCCTGGATGACTGAGGTAATCCACGTGCTGATGGCAAAGCCAGCAGCTGCCACTACAAGGGCAACAGCTACCCAGCACGTGATCAACAACTGTGCAGCACGTGAACAGCTACCCAGCGCCTTATTAACAGCTACCTAGCACATGAGCAACAACTACCTAGCACATGGACAACAACTACCCAGCATGTGAGCAACAAGTACCCAGCTCATGGGTGATGTAAATGCTTGTGCCCTGTCTCTCTACCCCATTCAGTGGTCCCTACTATCTGGAGTGCTTCTCTTAGTGGACAGCCAGAGAGAAGGAATGATGGGATACATGGAAAGAAAAGCAACTCTTGGAGCCCATGCCAGCAGATGTGAGAAGCAGGAATTGGCTCATCTGGCTTTTCAGGTCTGTGTGATAGGACTATCGGGCATTGACTTGGTACAGTCACCTTTCAGGAGCATCCACTGATATAGCAACAAAGACGATTATGGTCACACATGGTACCAACCACCAGAGGGGTGCCCCTGCAGAATGGGGAGCACTGCCTTATGGATTTTACAAAACATTTTAAAGCTTTTACAAATTTTTTTTTACTTTTTCACGAAGGTGGGTGTTGTTTTGCCTGTATGTCTGTGCTCCGTGTTGCATGCCTGGTGCCTGCAGGGGCCAGAAGAGCATGTCGGATCCTATGAAACCAGTCACAGGTGGTTGTGAGCTGCCATGTTAGTGCTGAGAATCAAACCAGAGTCCTCTGCCAGAGCAGCCAGTGCTCTAACACGATGAGCCACCTCTCGGCCCATGCCTTATAGATTTTAGTAGCGGATCTATCTGTGGGACAGGAATAGACCATATACTAATGTGCAAATGAAGTTCCTTTGGAATGCCTATAGGAACACCACATAAAACTCTTCCCCTCAAATGGTTTCTTTTGATAATCCCCAGGTGGACCATGAGGAACTACCCTTTAAAGGGCCAGGGACTGCAATACTGCACAGAAGTGAGTCGTTTTGAAAAATCAGTGGGGCAGAGCAGATGGCTCAGATGGCAAAGGGCTTGCTTCGGAAGTGTGAAGACCCAAATTCAACCACTAACACCTGTGTAATAAACCACATGCAGAGATGCGAGCCCGGTGCCAGCCAGGGGTGTGGAGACAGGCCGATCCATGGCACTCACTGGCCAGTCAGTCTATCTGAAATAGTGAGCTCCAGGTTCAGTGAGAGACGCGGCATTAAAAGGGGGTTGGGGGTGGGAAAAGATAGAGGAAGGTACCCAACATCAACCTATGGGCTCAAGAGAGCACACATGAGAGAGCACACTAATTTCCTACATGGATACACACACACCGCCAGCACCACCACCACCACCACCACCGCCACCAAATAATAATTCTCAACTGGCGACATCCATGGTCCAGCACTGCCATCCATGAACTGGAGATAGCTGCATCCCTTTCTCACAGAGTTGTCAGGATAGCTGATCTCCGTCCCGCCTGCGCATGGAATGGGAATGGATAGGTTGGCCTTTGGGAACCTGTAGCACTCGACCTATGGGGTGACTCAGCACAGAAGACATGGAGCCATTTCCATAGGTGCAAGTCCTGCCAGACCTCAGCAGAGGGAACCACCATCCTGGCCAATGCCATCCTCAATAGTGGAACCCTGTGTGTCTGAGAGCAGGTGTTTTTATGCTTGCAGAACTCCTCAGGTGCAGATCACAAGCAATCAAACATCCCCTCACAGATATCCAACACCTGCAGACAATACGAAATGCCAAGACCTAGGACAGGTAGACCCTTACCCAACAGGGCATAAAACAATATTTTAAACACAACTAAAAATAAACTTCTACAACAGGAACCCCTTTCTACCTTTCCAGGGATTTTGCAAGTTAAGTTTCCATGTCCCACCTGTGTGGATCTCTCTTTGCACAGAGCCTACACACAAAACTGCACAAAGCTTTAACCACAGACAGGAACTTGTTTTGAAGGAGCCAGTGCTTCCCTCAGTCCCTGTTGGTGGCTAGACATTATGAAAAAGCACATTTTCTCCCTGCACTGTCTTTAGGTCTTTCTAGGTGACATCCAGCCCATGGCTCTCTGAAAGATTGTCTCATAAATAGGCAGGATAAGCTAATGCTTGACAGGTTATACCAAATTCACCTTTGCCTCTCACCCCGTACTCATCTGAGGGGATCGTATGTATGTATGTATGTATGTGTGTGTGTATGTATGTATGTATGTATGTGTGTATGTATGTATGTATGTATGTGTGTATGTATGTATGTGTATGTGTGTATGTATGTATGTATGTATGTATAGGTGGGAGCTTGGGCAGATAGAAGGCTGTTACTGTCCTGCCTGTACATGGAATGGAGCTGGATCAGTTTGCCTTTGGGAACCCCTCTTCCCTTTTCCAGGGCTTTGGCAAGATGAAGAGGTGGTCTTGGACTGGGTGGAGGGGCAAGCTGCCCCCCTGGCTGTGTAAGTTTCCATGTCCCACCTGTGTGGCTCTCTCTGCCAGACCTGACTCCTTGTGGGTGCTTAGCTCTTGCCCAGCATCCAGGCTGCTGGTCTGGCATGGAGCTTTGAGCATTCCGCCCCTCGGGTTATGTACACTGATCATCCAGCCTGCTTGCCAAAGCAAAGCTTACTTGTGTGAAGCATGCTTGATATGCCAAACCTGGGCTCACGGACTCCCAGCCCACCCTCAGACCACTTTCTCCCGGTGGGGGAGGCAGTACCCACTCATTCCTTTGTTTCTCCTGAGGTGCCGTAGCCCCCAATTTGATGTCTGCTTGACCAGAGCAGGGTGGGAAAAGAATGTCACCAGGTGAGGGCGGAGATCCGAGGAGTGGCAGTCAATACTCCCCCCCCCCCCCCCAGCCAGAAATAGCTTCAAAGTTAGTTGGACACGAATTCAGTTTCTGTGGACTTTGGCAGTAGAAGAACTAACCTTTTTAACTTTCATTTTTGGTTAATTTTTATTTTATTTTTTTGAGACAGGGTCTCATATATCTCAGGCTGGCCTTGAATTCTTGATCCTCTTGCCTCTGCCTCCCAAGTTCTGGGATTACAGGTGTGCACCACAATACTGGCTTTAACCAGTCATGGGAATTGAACCAGGGCTTCAAGGCAATCACTCTACTAACTGGCCCACAACCCCTAAAGCTGGTAGCTATCCTTTTGCAGTGTCCACCAGTGTATTGATCAACCCGTGTTCACCGTGAGACTTGCAGTTGGACAGAGATAGAGCTGAGACCTGCTCTGGCATTTTGAGACAAAATTGATGCCTCTCCTCTACTGCCCTTGGGAAAGGAAAGATGGTGGCATCCACAGCTTCTCAGAGGCATCAGGGGCTGGTAGAACTGGCGAGACTCCTTCCCTATGAGAGATGCACAAGGCTGGTTTTCGGGGCATATGGCATGTGCCCACTTGCTTACTCCGCTTGTGACCAGTTGTGTGGCATTGCACAAGTTACTCCAGCTCTGTCTCTGTCTCATCTGTAAAGTGAATGCCTGTGTAAGTACAGCTAATCCACTTTTGCCCTTTAAAAAAAGAAAGAAAAGACATAGCTGGTATATAGCAAGGAGTACTAGAAGCTTCGGTATTGGTGCTGATGTAGGTAGTGATGAAGAAGATGATGATGAAGGTGAAGGGGATGAATGAGAATAGATACTCAGTCTTCTTACTTATCTGCCCAGCAGTCTGTATTGCTGTCTAGCACAGAGCACAGCAAATATTTATGGAATAAAGTATTCCTCTGATTTTTACTAAGTGTCTACTGCCTAGTCAGCTCAACGCTAGGGAGATGGATCAGTGGGTAAAGCACTTGTGCACGCATGAGGACCTGAGTTTGAACTCCAGCACCCACATAAAAACCCCTGTAATTATAGCACTGGTTGAGCGGAGTCAGAGTCCCGAGGATCCTAGGGGGTTGCTGGCTAGCCAGCAGAGACAAACAGTTGAGCTTCGGATTCAGTGAGAGCATTCCAGACACCCCTTCCCATGAAGACTCGCACTGCTCTGATTCTGGGTCCTGTCCCTTCCTCGGTCCTGACTCTGTGCACTGTGGAATAGTGTTTTGGGGTCAGGAGCTTCTTGGAAACAGAAGCACATGGCGGGCCCTCACTACTCTGTCTTCTGCTTGCCACAACGCTATGTAGATTGTGTGCTCTTGCTGCTGTGAACTATCTCACTTGGAGTGTAGAAATCCCTTTGTTTATCCATTCTTCTCTTATTGGGCCCTTGGATGGCGTCCAAGTTTGAGGCTGCTGTGAATAGCCTTGCTGAGTATGTACACCTGTCATTGGGTGAGCACGCAGATGCAATTCTGTTGGTGTGTTCCTGGGAGTGGGCTTGCTGTCTCTTTGGGACCGTGAATATTCAGCATTAGGAGATGTGGGCTTGTGCCACATTTTCCATTTCCTTTTTAAAAAGGTTTACTTTCCTGTCTTAATTTTATGTGAATGTGTGTGTGTTTGTCTGTGAGCACCTGTGTGCAAGTGCCCACTGCATCTAGAGTGGGTGCCGGATCCCCTGGAGCTGGATTTACAGTCAGTTACTTGTAAGCTGCCCAGTGTGTGTCCTAGATACTAACTGGGTCCTCTGCAAGGGCAGCAAGTACTCCTAATCCCTGAACCATCTCTCCAGCCTCTCCATTTCCTTAAAGACAAAGAAACAGGTACAACCTAGTAGCGCAGATGCTTGAGGTGGTGGTTCCTTCAGGCTCCTTCTGTATAGGAGCCTACAGGTTCTGGAAGCCTTCCGGCAGTGTTCTGTGCCCAGGCATGGTGCTCAGTGCTTTTAATTTCTTCACCGGACTGGATCCTTGCAGCAAACTCATGAGGATTTTCAAGATCTCTCCTGGATGGAGAGCCCGAAGCTCAGATGAGTAGACTTGAGTGTTCTCCCTGTCTGCCTTCTCCTTCTCTTCCTTCTTCTATGTATGTGTATGGTGTGTGTATGGTGTGTGTGTGTGTATGGTGTGTGTGAGTGTGTATGGTGTGTGTGTGTGTGTATGGTGTGTGTGTATGGTGTGTGTGTGTATGGTGTGTGTGTGTATGGTGTGTGTGTCACAAGGCACGTGTAGAGGTCAGGAACAACTCTTAGGAGTCAGTTTTCTCCTTCCACTGTGTGCTTCGGGGGATCAGACTCATTGTCAGTCTTACGTGGCAAGGACTTTGACCTACTGGACCACCTTGGCAGGCCCTTCAGTGGCTACGCCTAAATCGCATAGGAAGAGACCTGTCAGCTCCAGGATAGGAATCTGAAATGCCTGGGTGCTGAGAGCTCAACACTTTAGGAGCTTCTTCTAGCTGAAGAAGCTTCTAGCTTCTTCTAGTGTCCTTAGGGCCTGTGTAGACTGTCAGACAAGATGCTATGGATGGAGGAGTCAAAATAAGTCAACTCAGTGGCCTTGGGAAGCCAAATTGCTTTTCTGCCTGGGGACTGTTGGAGAAAGTCATGAGTTTCCTGGAAGGCAAAGGCAAGCGTGTAATTTGCTGTCTACACCAGGACTCTCTTGAGAGTAGAAAGGGTGCTGGCTCTGTGGGGCGGTGGAGAAAGAGGCACAAACTGAGACTGTCCTCAGAGCCCTGGGATGCGTGTCCACACTCCAGAAGTGTGGGGGGAGTCGCCTTGGCTACATAGTGACCTTGAACTTCTGATCCTCCCACCGCCACCTCCCGAGTGCTGGGACTGCAGATGTGCACAACTGTGCCGAGTTTCTATGGTGCTGGGGACTGAACCCCGAGCTTCGTGAATGCTCTGCAAGCGCTCAACCCCATCCCTCTGTGGCTTATTCCTAACCCATGCCATCTGTCTGGAGTCATGGGCAATGTGTTCTGTTTATTCTAAGAAGGGTCTGGCTTTCTTCCCCTTTGCATACATTTTTCTGCCAAACGACAGGATGGCAGGCTCTTGTTCTTCCTCTGTCATTGGTCACTGTGCTGGCACCACTTCCAGGGACGCTTCTAGAAGGCTCAGATTCACTTTAGCCACTGTGGTGTTGATAACCGTTGGCCTGTGGGCAGGTGCAGAGCTAGTTCTCAGGTGACACTTGCTGACTGTATGTGTATGCTGACATACACTCTCATCAATGTGTGTTCCCTGTTTCATTCTCTCCTCCTTCATGCATGTGCAGAGAATAAGGGATTAGCTATGATTCTTTCCTTGTTCCGAACTGACTAGTATTCCACTGGTCTTGAAAGATCCACCGTTGTTTCTATGTGGGTGAAGAATAAAGGGTTGATTTAGTTTGTGGTGGAGTGTACATGTTGGCACTCGGGACAAGGACATAGGCGAACTCTTGACTTCCGTGAAGGAACTCGCCTATCGCTGACCATTCCTCGGCCCGAGTCACGTGTGGGATGGAGGCGGTGGTCATCCCAGGGGACAGGACTAATCCATGCCAGGCAGGGGAGAAGTGTGCAGTACAATACAAAGTTTGGTTAATTCTTAGCAGTTCAGGTTTGTGGTCATTCCATAAATATGTGAGAAGGTTCTGGGTGTTGGGCACTGTGTGCTGGGTTGAGGGGACAGCTGTATGTGGTAAGCCTGAGGACTGGAAGCTTTTCCCTAATGAATAAAGAAGAAATCAGCAAATTCTTCAAGGTCTCAGGGGTTTGGTGTGAGTGTCAAGTAGAAAGATGAAAGGGCTAATTAATTTATTATGAAGTTCACAGCAGCATTCCGCTCGATTCTGGAACAAGAGGGAGAGACACGGGAGGGGTTGCTGGCTGTGCTGGGCAGGACCTCCTGGACAGTTTAGGGCCTCTGCTGCAGATTCCGTGAGTCTAAAGAATGGAAATATGAACCAGCCACTCGCTAGGAGGGTAGAAACAGAGCCTCAGTTTCCCCATCTGTACAGTGGCAATAGTGGCACCTTAAAGGAAGATTAAATTAATATGTTCAAAGTACTCAGGCTGAAGAAACAGCTCAGTGGGTAAACACTTACTGTGCTAGTATGAGGATCTAAGTTCAGACCCCCAGAAGCTGGGTCAAAAGCTAATGCTGTAGCGCACACCTGTAATACTGGCTCTCCTCCAGCAACTTGGGAGTCTGAGACTAGAGCATCTCAGAAGCTCCTAGGTCAGCTCTCCTGGCATACGGGACAGCAACAACAGAGACCCACTGTCTTGGACGAGATAGAAGGTGAGGACCAACACTGGAGGATGTCCTTTGACCACCCACGTGTGCTGTGGAACCAGCATACCAGCATTGAGAGGCACACATGTGTGTGTGGCACAGTCACACACACCATATGAACAAATACATGCACACAGATTTGAATTTTTTAATTAAATGTCATGTATTTAGTTGTGTGTGCGTGAAGGGATGCACGCATGCGGAGGTCAGAGCGCCGGTTGCAGGAGATGGTTCTCTCCTCTCGCTGTGTGGGACCCGGGGATCAAACTCACGTCACCAGGGTAGGCAGCAAGCACTTTGACCCACTGACCCATCTTGCTAGCTGCAAAAGACTTTAAAAATGTATTCAGCATGGTTCTCGGGGTGAAGGAGGCACCTCCTACATGATTATTACTCGTTAGGCTTTTCTCTCACCCAAGACTCTAGGTTCTAGGAGAAGTCAGGCAGGACTCCATGAGAAAGAGGCATCCTGAGGTATTCTCAGATGCGGTCTCCACCTTTAACAAGTGAGTCTTTTCATTTCCTTCATTGTTCAGCCGTTAAACTTAGAGTGGTACGCGGTATGAAAGAAATGCTTCCTCCCGGACAGCGTAGACTGAGTGTCTCCTGGGATGATGAAGGTTAGTGCACTTCCAGACTAGTTCACACATTCACTGCCATCCTGTACCGAAGTCTCCTACACAGATGAGTCTTCAGAGTATTCCAAAGTATCCCGGGAGAAAGGTCCAGAAATGTGGGGGGGGGGGGGCACCGCAAGTTGAAGGCATTCTGATTATCTTTTCTGAGTGTAAATGAAAAGACATGGCTTGCAGGTAGCTGCCGTGGGAGAAGCAACGTCACCCCCTGCAGTGGTAGACATGGGTGCTTCCTACGGCAGGAAGATGGGCTGGCAACTCCCGTGGTTCCATTGTTCCTGATTCTGTACAGAAGTGTGTCTCAGAAGTGAGGGGCTCCGTAAGACCATCCTGAACTCTTTATAGACAATCCCAGCGAGGTCTACAGAAAAGACATCCAACCCACTGCGGGGAGACTGCTGGGACTTGTGTTCCCAGGACGTCCTGGTTGGTGTGACAGCTTAGTGACAAGCTCCCTGTCTCGCCGTGTGGAAGGCAGTGTTTCTTCTGCTTCAATCCATAATTCTTTTCTTTCTGCAGATTTTCTAATGAAGAAGTGAATTCAAACTTTTACAAATTAAAGAAAAAGTTATCATGGCTTTCCAAATCATGGGCACGTAGAGCAGCTGAAACATTAACATGCTATACATTGAAAATTCCGTGAGATGATATTCAACTTTACTTGGAATCAGGCAAGAACATGGATTTAAATCATAAGACCTGGAGAGGTTAAGGACATTTGTTCTTGCAGATGACCACAGTTCAGTTTCTAGCACCCACATGGTGGCTCACAACCATCTGTAACTTCAGTTCCAGGAGGTCTGATGCCCCCTTTTGACCTCAGCAAGCACTGGGCACACACATGGTGCACTTACATACATACAAGCAAAACACTCATATGTGTAAAATAAAACGAATGTATTTAAAACATTAAAAATCACGAGGCACAAGGAGACCCAATCCATATACATATTTGCTCAAAAATTCATCCGTGTGCATGTTGGATACAGAGCCAAGGGTTAACTTCTTTCCACGGAGGATAGCGTTAAAGGACTATGAACATTTTATTTTGAAAGGCAATTTGGTACTGTCGAGTAAAATTGAGGATGCACTTAGCCTCTGACCCGGCAATTTCACGACTCTGTGAGTTTAGAGAAATTTTCATGCATGTGAGAAAGGAGGTGTGTTCAGGGATTTTCTCTACAGTGTGGTTTTAAGAGCATAGAAGCAGTGTGAGTGTCCCTCATCCACCTGAAGACTGGCTAAATAATTGGATACTAATCGATAATGGACTATGCTAGAATACTGTTTTCCAAATAGGACCTTAGAAAGACGTGCTACCGAGCTCTAATCAGAGCCATAGTCAGTGCAAAAGAACAAGTTGCGGATGTGTGTCGTTGGCACTCCCTTTAACATTAGGCAAAACAGTAGTCTCTCACTCTTGGATGTTTACATGGGTAATTGAGTGTAAAATCACGTTGGAGAATGCACGCACTATTTGCTTTCATAGCGCTGTGACCAAATAGGTATCAGAAGCAACTCAAGCAGGGAGAGAGAGGAGGTTCATCTGGGCTCTTGGTTTCGGGGTGAAACACACACACACGGTGTCCTGGTGTGACCAACTGAGGTGGCTCTGCTCAGAGTGACAGGGGATGAGGCAGCTGCTTTTCAACCCTAGCGATCAGGAAGCAGAGAGCTTGGGCTCCCAGCAGTAACAGATGCAGCCCACCGGCCTTCTCTGCCCATCACTGACCCAGACAGTGCTGGGGACCAAGTCTTCAAACACATGAGCCCATGGGGCGCTTCCAAAGGATCACGGTGAATAGTCACAGAAGGTGGCGAAGAGACAGGGACTCCTTCTAGAGAAGAAGGCGAGTGGATCCGTGCAAAGGCTGCTCCACCCAACAGCAGACCACAAGTGCTTATTCAGTGTGTGCGTGTTTGTGGTGTGTGTGTGTGTTTGTAGGGATGTGTGTGCGTGTGTGCGTGTGGAGGCCAGTGCCCGACTTCAGGTGGGTTTGGTCTCTCACTGAGCCCAGAGCTCATCAGTTTGGTTTGGGTGGTAAGCCAATTTGCTCCTGTCTCTGCCCCACCCCATTCCCAGCCCTGGGGTTATGGAGTTTTACAAGGGTGGTGGAGATTTCAACCTAGGTCTTCATGCTTTCGTGGCAGGCAATTACAGACTGAGCCATGTCCCCAGCCCCTGGGGTGCCATTGCTCAGCACCGACAATGGACAGACAGCTGCTTGCTGCTCCTGGTGCAGAAGTCCTCTCCTTTCCTCCTTGTCTTTCCTCCCTGCCTGGTCTCCAGGAAGCTCTCTCCCTACCTTGAGACTTTCCTCTGTGTACAACCAGGACTCCGTGCCTGAAGTGGCAGAGTGCTCTCGCCTGGGAACTGTTTAATTTCTTTTCCTTGATCAGGGAGCCAGGCTGGCTTCTACTCCGGCAGGAACACAACAGGTCCAAACCCCTGTATGTGTCTTCCCCAGGATATAGACTGAGCCCACTCCAAGTGCCACCCCCTGTGTTATCCTGGGGTGCCCTGGCCTCTTCTATACAGCCCCTGCCTTGGCCCACCCGTGACTCTCAGCTCTCAGCTCAGCAGCAGTGAGCCTCAGCCAGTGGGTTGCTGACTGTGTTAGGGGCTAGAGATGAGGATGGCTTTCCTGTCTGCATTCTGCTTATTTCTACAACGTATAATTCACCTTCATTAAAAAGACGAAGGGCACATGAAATTGGAACTTGTTTGAACTGATCCTGGGAGTAAGGTTCTTCTAAGAATGGGTATTGTCTCTGAGACTCTGAAATGTAGATTAGATCAGGCACATCACAGTGGGCATTCCCCAGAGGGCATCATTGATAAGACTTTGATGAATGGACTGACTGCAAAGAGACGAGGAAGGAGAAGCCTCAGGAAGCTGTTACAGTCCTGTTCCTATACGAGATACATTGAGAAAGAGCATTTCAGAGCCTTGTAACAGTGGGAGCCACGAGAGGTGGCCTTTCAGTGGCTCTAAGGACCAGAGGACATGGTCACTGCCAAGCTCATTGTTTGCTGGGAACACAAATGGGAGATATCCTCCCTGGGGTCTGTCTCCCTCAGCCTACAGGCCGCTTGTGTGCTTCTAGTAGGTCAAGTCCCACTATGCAGGGCCAGGCACCTGGAATGTTCAATCCGTAGATGTGACTTAGAGAGGTACAAGCAGGTATTTATGTCTAAATACACCGCAGCTCAAAAGGCCAAGCATAGTATGAAGTCTTGTGTGTGTGTGTGTGTATGTATGTATGTATACATGAATGTATGTACACATACATGTATGTTCATAAGAACGATTGAGTGTGTGACTGCATGGACACGTGTGGGCATTCTCAGCTCTAGGTGTTCCTCGAGGGCTATCCACTTTTTTTATGAGGCAGGATCTCTCACTAGCCTGGAGCACACTGACTAGGCTGGGCTGGCTGGCCAGGAGCCCCAGAGACCTGCCTGTCTTCCCATCCACTGAGATTACATGTGTATGCCACCAGGTCCAACCTTTTAATAATGGTCTGGAGGTCAGACATGGGTTTGCCTGCCTTCAAATCAAACATTTATTCAGTTAACCAAGCCCCCAGTCTAAAGATGTCCCATTTGGTCCATCTCATAAAAGCTTTGGGGCACCATGCACTAAGAACTTTGCCTAGAAGATTTCGAGAACCTTAGATGAGTAAGTCAGGCTTGAAGCAGGAGAGAAAGAGCCAGTTATGGCCACGTGCCCTGTTCTGTAGCTAAATGGAAGGTGTTTTGAAGTGGAGCCTGGCAGGCTCCCGGGCAATATGGGCTTGAGTCCTGCTCTGAGAGACACTCATGTGGATCTCTGTTGCTCTAAAGTATGAGTGTGTGACTCAGAAGATGCCTGTGCCCAGGGCTCAGCTTCCTGGAGATTCTCCTTTCCTCCTTCTCGCCCTCACCACCTCCTCACCTCCTGCCTCCCGCCCTCCAGTTCTGCTTTCCTCCCGTGAAGACTTTTGATGAGCCAGACCTGCTGGCACTTGCTTGTGATCGCAGCAGTTTGGGAGGGGGAGGCAGATTGTAGGAGCAGGTTACCAAGAGTTCAAAGACAGCCTAGGCTACAATTGCTAGCTGGAGAGTACCCTGGGGTGCATGAGGTCCTTTCTTAAGCAGCAACAACAACCAAAAACAACAACCACACACACAAAAAAAACCCTGAGATAAATGTCAGAAAAGGGACCTGGGGTGAGTGTTCTTGCAGGTGCAGACATGCTCTCTAAGAGCCACAGCAAGGGACAGAGAAAGAAGTTCTGCATGTCTCGGATATTGAGCCCACACTTGAGACCCTCCAATCCATTAAGCAAGTTTTGCTACGCAGACCAAAGAGAAAGATGCTTGAAAAGCAATACAAAACCAAGGGACGGTTGAGATGATATAAACAGAATGGGGGCCTTTGTCACAGGATGGAGGTGCTAAAGGGGGAGCAGCTTTGGAGAAAGACGGTCCTTGTCTGTCCGTGTGACATGCTAGCCGTGTGACCTTGGCTAACTCACTTAGCCTCTCTCAATGACCCTCATGATATTGTTTCAGAGTACCTTCCTCAGTGGGTGAAAGAGGGCTTGCATGGGGGTCACCCCCACAGAGCCTAGTGTAGAGCACACTCACAAGCATGAAAGATATTTTTGGCCTTTATCAACACTGTTGGCTTCATCTGGAGGTCAGAGCCTGTCATTTGACTGAGGAGGAGTAGGTGCTTCGGAACCCCAAGTTGTGACTCCATGTCCTTCTGGTTCATTGTCTTTTGAAACATCCAAGGGCACACTAAGGGCTGATACTGAGGCATGCCTGGGAGTCTGCCCCCTGGAGGGGGATGGGGGGGTTCATGAATGATCCAAAGAGAAATCTGCAGGGGTCATTTACTCTATTGCTCCTAAATGTGGGTTCTCAGGACGGTTGAGAAGTCTTGCAGGATCCCCTTTTTACTCCCACAGAGCCCCCGAGTACCCCAGCAGAAATGCACCATTTTTAGGGTATCTAAACTCATTCCCCATGTATTTACCCAGAGGGACTTTCCCCCAAGATGTACTCCCACAGCACTAGTTCTTGAGGGTCTGTTTTGTGTTTTGTTTTGGTTTTTTTTTGTATCAGAGTTCCTGTTTAACTACACAGACTACAAATCTGATCAGTTTGCTCTGTCAACTAGGTTTTAAGTGTCTTTTGCTTCTACTGTAAGTCCAGTGTCATCGGTGACCTAGACCCCCTCTTTTTAAAAAGATTTAAGTTTTTTAATTATGTGCGTGTGTTTGTCGGTGTGCGTAGGAGCCTGTGAGTGCAGGTGCGCACAGGGGCTGGAGGTACAGGTGATTGTGAGCCACTGGGTGTGGGAGCTGGGAGCCAAACTCAGGTCCTCTGCAAGAGCAACGAGCGGTTTTAAAAAAGGAGGTGGGGTCTCATTGTGTATCTCTCGCTGTCCTAGAACTCGCTATGGAGAGCAGGCTGGCCTCAAACTCACAGAGATCTGCCTGCCTCTGCCTCCTGAGAACTGGGATCCAAGGCAGGCACCCCATCTCCTCCTAGCAACTGCTCTTAACTGCTAGTTATCTCTCCAGCTTTGTCCTAGCTCTCTGGAGCCATCTTTAGAATGGCTCTTCTGTCTTAGCTTATGGCTTCAGGGCTGTAGAGTAGATGAGGCGTCTCAATCTTCACATTTGTATTCCAGACAGGAAGAAAGAATACGGTGGATGAGGGAAACAAGTTCCTGATAGCTTCTCCTGCCCTCTTCAACAGAGTTCTAAGTGAAAGTCCGGTCCGGAAACAGGCTAAAACTGTGTTAAAGTAGAACGGGGCCCAAATTCCAGTGGAGTTCAGGGTGGGTGAAAGGTGGGCGTTTTCGGACTGGCATGTCCTGGCCTCAAACCGGAGCATGGGTGCATTCATCTAGAAGGTGACAAGAGGCATGGGTGACAATTGGCACCATGTATCCCACTGATCAGAGCTTTGCTTCCCACTCCTCAGGTTGAGTCTGGAAACATTCCAGGCTAATCAAAAGCAAAACACAGCGAAACCCAAAGCGTTGTCATCCGTAGGATACACAACGCTTTCCTGTAACCACTCAGGCTCCTGGATCCTGCATACAAGATGGTGTAGGTGTTGGACCCAGATCCTCAGGGGCTGGGGGTTGCGTGGCTGATGGCATCCACCTGCATGTATGTCCTTGGCTGACAGAGGAGCCTGGTGGGGGTACCACCACTCTCCCTATCCTATCCCTGGCCTGCACCCTCAGTCTGGTTATCACATAGGAAAGGTTAGGGAACTAGAACTCCCACTCCGGGGGTTACTTCTTGGGACCAACGGTGTATCCTCCAGAGCTGCCCAAGAACCTGGCTATAGTCGGCTCTCATCTGTTGTTGAAGCCAGCTTCCCCAGGTCCCAGCTACACTTCAGATATCTTCATGGGGGCACTGGGATTTCTGGTACCTGCCACCATGTTCAGCTTGATGTGGGTTCTGGGGATCTGAACTCAGATCCCCACTCTTACACAGCAAGCATTTTACCCACTGGGCTTTGTCTCTCCAGGCCCTCAACACAGAGCACCGTTCTTTGACATGCTGATCTGTGTTTCTAGGCCAGGGACTCTGTGAAGAGGGGATTGTGTGTGTGTGTGTGTGTGTGTGTGTGTGTGTGTTGCGTAGGTGTATGTACTTGGTGTGTGTGGTGTGTGTAGTGTGTATGGTGTGTGTGTGTGTGTGCATGTGTGTGTATGTATGTATGTGTGTGTGTGTGTGATGTGTGTAATGTGTATAGTGTGTGTGTGTGTGTGTGTGTGTGTGTGTGTGTGTGTGTGATTTTCCATCCTGTGGCAGTGGCGGCTGGGGGTATTTATAGCCAGATCATCCACAGGCCCATTCTCACGTGGCTGCAGAAAATGAGAACCTCATGTGGAGTTTGTTTTTCTTCTCGGTCTGCACCATGTAGCCATCCATCTCCCTTAAAACCTCTGCAGTAACCAGAGCCCCCAGCATGGCTACCACACGGAGGTTATGTAAATTCCCATCCGTGGAAAAGTGCCCGTTCTCTTCAGCTGGGATGCAGGCAGAGCAGGGGGTGCTGCTGGGAGGGCTTGCGGGTGACACTGGAGGCCAGCTCCACCCCACATGGCCCTCCCTGTGGAGTCTCCCCGGATGAACTTCATGGAATGTGGGTCCTTGGACCACCTCGTGTCCCCCAGCATGTGTAAGCCCCTTATGGAGGAAATGACTCGCCTTGCTCTCGAGCTCAAACTCACTATGTGGCCAAGGGTGACCCTGAACTTCTAATCAATGCTCTTACTTCCACCTCCTAAGTTCTGGGATAACAGGCATGTGCCACTGTGCCTAAGGGCTGTGGCGCTGCACCCGGGGCTGTGCGCACAGGAGGTGAGCACTGGACCACAGCCCCAGCCCTGTTTGCTTTCATTTTCTTGTGCTCTTAGGTCTGTTCCATTCATATTCTGTCTTTTCCATCAGACTAAAGCCCCCTCACCCCCAGCTGTGGTCTGTTTTCCCGGGTCACTTGGGCTTCTGGGGTGGGGGTGGGAGTCCACCCACACTGCACTTTCCCCAGAGTGGTTTCAGAGCTCTCAGAGCCTTCCAGTTCCAGCTCCACGCTCTGTCTGTTTACACAGAAGCCAGATACTTCTGAGCATCTTTAAGCCGAAACCTCCGGGGACCCTGTGGACCCTTTATGAGTTCACCGAGGGGCTTCCACTTTCACATCTCTGCTGTGTGTCTAAACATGTGAGTTGTCAGAGGGTGGGGCCAGTTGAGTGGCTGACACAGGTGGAGACAGCCTAAGAAGAAGGAAGCACCAGCCTGCCTGTCCTACCCAGGAGCTATACCTCCTTGATTGCGACATGCGGGTGCCCATGTGATGTAGAAGCAGACCTTCTACATCAAGGGCCCTAAAGACTTCCACTTGGAATGTCTCTAATAGTAAGCACACTTCCTGCTTGCCACAACTCTGTAGTGGTTGCGAGCCTGTTTTACAGAAGAGGGAACTGAGGTCCTGAGAGTGTAATTGACTGATTAACAGCCTACAGGGAACACTCAGTAAAATGAGCCTGACCCCAAGACCTCCACAGGTCCCAACCATCTCCACTGTGACGAGCTTGACCTTCAACCACCCAGATTCCGCTGTAGTGTAGAACTTGAATGCACTGGCTTGGATGATCGTTCAGTCTGGCAGCATCTGAGTGCGGGGTCAGGATCAGATCAGCTGGTAACCTGAACTGTCTAATCTGCATCTCACCCTGCCACCCTCAGCTCTGCCTCCAACACCTTTCTCCTTTTCCTGCCTCCATCACCCTCCCCCCCTCACTGCTGGGAGCCCCAAGGGTTTCCAGAACAAGAGCAGAGCCAGTCATTCATTAATCTTTGTCCTGCTTCCAAGAATCTCAGCTACACCAGAATTCCTCACAGAACAGCCGGGCATTCCTGGGGAGCGTGTGTGTCACCAAGACAGTGAGAGGCTCAACTCTGGGAAGCAGCCGTGATCCAGGCCAGGAAAATAAGTGTGGACTTCAGAGCCAGAAGGAAGTGAATTGGCTCTCCTGAAGCCCCCTCTCCGGCTGCCCACCCCCTCTCTAACCGCAGCTGGGAACTAGCCTTCCCAGGTCATCTGAGGGCGCTCACCAATCCGATGGCATTTTCTTCTGGAGTGGAGAGAAGCATCTCATAGCAGAGCAGTCTGCATGCGTGTATGCACATGTGTCCGTGCGCTGGGTGTGCTCACAGTTCTGTTTACATCCGGGCCACTTTCTGTGCAGTCCTGCACGGTGTGAATGACCCATTGCACGCAGAAATCTCTGTGAGTGATTTGTGGTGGCTGTGAGCCTCCAAGAGTGTAAAGTAGGCAGTGAGCCTGAACGGCCTTTCTGTGGAGAGGAAGCCTCTATTCTCTCTACTCTGAGGTAAACTGAGGCCAAAGGCTTTCAGGAGCAGGTCCAGTGCAGTCCCCTGTTTGCATACAGGGGTCAGAAAGAGAGGATGGGCACCAAGAGGAAGCAGGGTGGGTATGGAGCAGAGAAAAGGAAAGACAGAAAGCCTTACGACGGTATGGGGGTTTCTTCAAAGGCACCGCTCCCTCTTGACTATAAAAAGCAAAACTCAGGCCTGTGAGATGGCTCAGTGGATAAAGGGGCTTGCCACCAAGCCTGACGACTTGAGTTCAATCCCTGGGACCCACACGGCAGAAGGAGAGAACTGACTTTTGCTTTTGTAGTCCCGTCCCAACTCTTGCACTGTTGTGAAAAAAACCTAGAAGCCGATGAAATCAAAGACAGCTGTAGTTCTGTCACCCCGGGACTAGGAGGGCTCTGGAGTTCTTAGTCCCTACGCAAGTGTTCCTCCTCACGTGGCTATGGGACCTAACATGAGGCCTAACACTACCTCGCCAGTCTTTGCTGTCTCTCATATCGAGAGGCAATCAGGAAAATGTCCTTCAGACAAGCCACAGGCCAATCTGATGGAAGTGATTCCTCAGCTGAGGTTCCCTCTTCCCAGAGGACTTTAGTGTGTGTCGAGCCGACAAATCTAGCCAGACACCCATTCATCTCATCAGTGTGCGAAAATTTGCTCCCGTCTTTAGTGAGCAGCAAAATTAGGTGCATCCCGAAGTAATTCTGAATTGATGACTTGGTTCTTTTCTTTATTGCCTGTGTATGTGCGTGTGTGGTATGTGGTGTGGGGGTGGGGCACACATGTGGAGTCATGCTCTTTTTCCACCTTTACATGAGTTCTGGGGAGCCAACTCAGGCTGCCTGGCTCCATCATCAGATGGCTAAGAGCCTTCACCCTCTGAGACGTCTCTCAGCCCCTCCAGAATTGTTTTAAGGTAAAATTTCTACATTGTTAATTATCAGTGAATGTTTGGTTGGTATCCCTGTCTCATAAACCCAGAGTCTTGTGAAAATTTCTCAGGCGAAAGGGTTTAGTGTGTATAAAGAGTCTAAGCAGTCCTGCTTGAAGATACCAGATCATCCAAGTGTGTCGTGGCCCCCCAATCAGGGAGCTGCAAGCCGAGCCCCCATTACCTGGAGTATGTATGGGGAAGACTGAAGGATGTAAAAATGCCACTGTGACTTCGTGCCGCATGGCTCTTCTTCCAGGAAGTCTTCCTGGTTGAATTCTGTGTGCTAATCTTCTCTCCTCCTCCTCCGTCCTGTCCTCTATGGATGCCAGACACTCATGCGGTAGACAGACGTTCATGAGGGCAAAGCACCTATATGAACAAAATGAAAAGCTAAATAAAAAGATTTTTAAAGGATGATTAACTCGACCTTAGTCACAGCAGAATGGCTCAGACGTTAAGAGCATGGCTCAGCAGTCAGACCTCTTGGGTTTTAATTCGGCCTCTGTGCGTCACTAATTTTGAAGGGGTCTCTCTCCCAGGCCTCCTGCCCCTAATACAGAAAACAGAGAGGTCCCCTATGGTACAGTCATGAGTGAGTTCAAGGAGATGTGCCTGCTAATTATTTTAGTTGTGCCAGGCAGACACACAGTCAGCCCACAATAAATGTCACGGTCTATTACTTCTTATATGCAAAACATCTCTTTCTATAATATTCTGCAATACATTGGCCCAGATGTGGTGTGGAGTTTAAGCTGCAGTCCCTGCCTTGCACACACACACACACACACACACACACACACATACACACACACACATGTCCTGACAGTGCATATGTTAGAATAGCATAAACAGTTTGAAAGGGAATAGTAGACATCTTTCTTCTTCTTCTTTGATGTTTTTGAGACAGGGTTTCTCTGTTGTAACTCTGGCTATCCCCGGAACAGAAATCCTCCTGCCTCTGCCTCCCGAGTGCTGGGATTAAAGGTGTGTGCCACCACTGCATGGGAGCATTTTTATTCTAAAAGAGATGATTTGGGCCAAAAGGCATGGCATTCAGCCCTCCTCTTCCTCTCCTTCGGCGCTCACCAGTAACTCCACAAACAAGCCCCTCCGTTTACCACATGGAGAGTAAGGGGCTCTTTGTCACAGCTCAACTACTAAGCCATGCTTCTCTACCTAAAGACAACTTCTAAGTAATGGACCCAGTGCTCTGGTTGTCCCTAGAGAAAAGACAGCAGTTCTGACATTTAGCTCCTACTGCTACAGATCGTTCTGTTCTGCAGAATGCACTCCAGTGTGGTCAGTTTCAGTGTGTCTGTGTCTCTCTGTGTATACATATTTTCCCATGGAAGGATACCATTTTCTAAATGTTCTCCTAACCTTTCCACCCTTATAAACAAGGACTTAGGACTAGGGAGATGTCTCCATTGCCGAAGTGCTTGCTATGCAAACATGGGGGACCTCAATTTGATCCTTGGCATTGCCACAAACTCCTGAATGAGTTGGTGCACCCTAACTCTGGGAAGGAAAGGAAAGGTAGATCCCTCAAAGCTCACTGGCCAACCAGCCTAACCTAATCAGGGAGCCCTAGGTCCCACTGAGAAACCCTGTCTCATGAAGAAGGCGAATGGCCATGGGGAGCAACACCAGAAGGTTTATATCTAGCTTCCACATGCACACACGAGCACACACACACATACACACACACACACACACACACACACACACACACACACACACACTCACACACATACTGGGATTTACTTTTGATCTTGGGCCAAGTAATTTCTGTAGTGTATGCATGGCAGGCTGGGGAGCTGTCCTGTGTATTGTGAAATATCTAGTAGGGTCCCTATCTTGTATGCCAGAGATTATAGAGCATTCTGTAGTTGTGACAGCTTAAAACATCTCCAGACATTGACCAGTGTCCCGTGGGAGTGAGTGTAGGGATAGGAGGTGGGGAGTGCAGAGACAGAGGTTCTCCCCTGGGAGCCATGGCAAGCTAAATTCTTCCTATAATAAATGGGGCCCACTGCATCTTACATTGCCCCAGAGTTTATCTCTGTAGTGTATTTAAGATTAGGGGACAGGATGTATCCACTGATAAGAGAGATATAGTGTGCCTGCTGTCTCGGGGTCGCCCTAGGCTTCCAAGAAGCAGCCTCTGTGTTGGATGGTTGCACTCCTCCCAAGGCTCCATCCTCAAGCCCCCTGCGGACAGTCTGCAGTGTCCAGATCCCTCCCTGGTTCCCTTGACCCTCCTCAGGCAGCAAGAAACCTCCCAGGGAATGGCCTTTGATTGGGGCTTATAAATATTCATCAACTCATTTCTATCTAGTACCAAGTATTTTTTTTTTAGACCATGTTTAACATTCTTGTCCAAGTGGAAAGTTTCATTCTTTGGAAAGCTTCTCATTCCAGACCCAGGTCAGAGTCCCCAGCAGAACTCAGAGGATGTCCTAGGGAGGTTTCGCCATTGAGATTGTACATTGGCGGCGGCCTTGACACAACTGTGGTTGGATACTGGGCCAAGGCTCCCAGGCCCACAAAACAGACTGTCGGGGAGGCTGTGCCACCGGAGGAGGGGCTGTGGACTCTGAGATCAAAGCCTTTTATGGAGGACTGGAGAGACGGTTTTCCAGAGGACCTGAGTTCATTTCTCAGGACCACACTGGGTGGCTGAGGACGGCCTGTAACTCCAGCCCCAGTGAGTCTGACACTCTGTGTTGTGCTCCATGGATTCCTGTACACACAGGACACAGACAGACATGCCCCTTGTGGTTAGTTACGTTCTCGGATGTCTCTCTACACAATACCGCATCTCAATCAGACAACCGGACTGGCAGTCAGTAGAAGGCTGGTTATGCTCGGGGAGATGCACTCCCCACATTCCAGTGACTGCAAATGGCAGACACCCGAGTCTTCCTCATGCTGCGTGTCTTCTGTGGAGCCACAGCAGAGCTGTCCTCGCGGGACTCAGTCAGGAACCAAGGCTGCTGAAACATGTGTCACTTTCCAAGGGGAGGATGATGTTTGTGCCCAAGGAAATGACAGCCTGGCCTGACCTATCCATGGAGGCCGGGGGAGACTTGCTAGGCCTTCAAGGTCATCCATCCAGGCAAACCTAACCTTGAATAGCAGAGTTACACAGTCCTCAAACATCATGTTCCCTGTTCCAGTCCTCACAGTTGACTTTTCTGATCCCTGTCAGGCCACCTGTTAGGAAGATTACATGAGAGCACGTGGGAGCAAGTATTGTACGACCAAAGGCGTGTTCACAGCAAGCACCGTGTACTGCCTAATCTAAAGCGTGTTTGGTGCTAAGCACCCAGGACAGAAAAGTGAATAGACACTTTTCATTTGCCAATTAAAACCTCTAAGCCTCTGAGGACTCTTGTGCTAGTCAAGCATCTCCAGAAGAGTGGGGACAATGGAATCTGCTGTTTACCTACTTAGATTTACGTAATGGAACCAGCCTACAAAATGGTGGCAGACTAGAGAGCCACGTTGAAGCTCATGTCAGAAGTTAGTGTGGATGCGGAGTCCTCTCTTCTTGGGCACAACACGACCTTAGCCTTTTTCCTTTAAGTCTTTAAAAAATTTATGGTTTGCCTTAAAATTGTGTGTGGGTGTGTCTGTATGTGTGTGTGTGTGTGTGTGTGTGTCTCGTGTGTGTGTGTGTGTGTGTGTGTGTGTGTGTAACTGTCCGTGGGAGCCAGAAGAAGACATTGGATTCCCTGGAGCTGGAGTAGCTGTGAGCTGCCTGGCATGGGTGCTAGGAAGCAAACTCAGTTACACTGAAAGAGCAATGTGCCTTCTAAGCCTCTGAGCCACCTCTCCAGCTCCTCCCTTAAGTCTTTAAGAAATTCAGAAAGGACCTACAGGCACCATGGAGGGTAACCTGCTTTAGCCTGAGTCTGCTGATTGGAATGCTGATCCTGTGTAAAAGTACCCTCACAGCAACATCTGGACTGGTGTCTGACCTATATCTGGCCCTATTCATAGCCAAATTGACACACAAAATTAACCATCACAATTTCCAGTTTCTTTCTTTTTTAGTTTATGGGGCAGAATTAGTCACACAGCTGGACTCAGATACAAATAGTCAAGAAGTTCCATCAGCGACGTGCCTGGACCAAGGCTATCTGACTAAGCACCAATAGCCAGCACAAACAACTGTTAATAATTTTATCTGGGGATGAAAGAAAGTATCCGTCTGCGGCCTTCTGTGCTATCCCCATTTTAGCACTTTCTGCTAAGCCAGCATGAAAATCAGCATGGACTTAGACCCACGCGTCCACGTCTTAGGGAGAGTCATGGAAAGGAATGTGTAAGGATGTGGCCTGGCCTCCTGAGGGACCAAACACAAATACTGTTGTCCAACCCTTCCTCTGCTGTCTGTTATTTTTTAAATGTGTGTGTTTGTGTGTGTGTATGTGCACGTGTGTATGCACACATTTCGCATGCTAGTGGAGGCCAGAGGTTGATGTCAGGTGTCTTCCTAATTGCTCTCCAACTTATTTCTTGAGTCTTTCAGTGAGCTCCAAGTTACCCATTCAGCTAGAGGAACTGGAGAGAAGAGTTCTAGGAATCCTCCTGCCTCTGCCTCCTCCGCACTAGAATTACAGGCACAGCTGCCTTGTGTGGCTTATGTGGGTTCTGGGGGTTTGAACTCAGGTCCTCATGCTTGTGGGCACACACATTACTTACTAATCCATCTCCACAGCCCTGTCTTTCTGGGTTTTTTATTCCATGTTTTCTCCGTTTGGTGCTGCATTTGGGAATCATCTGTGCCACTGAACGTTCTGCAAATTCAGGAGTTCTATGACTCCCTTTCTGCACCAGCCCATCTGGTTGAGTCTTTCCTTCTTGGATTCAGGACCAGCTGTCTTTCGCCACCACCTCAATCTGAGTTTCTGACAAGTCCCTTCCCAGTCTGGGCTCTGGTTTTCCCGGCTCTCTGAAGGTGATTGCATCTCAGAAGTTCCTTCCAACTCTCACTGTCTGTCTTGTTGCTCCATGTTCTCTCTCAGCGGCGATGCTGCGTACAGCTTCCTGGTTGCATCCAGCTGGGGTTTGGTGACAAAGTTTTCCTCCAGGAAGTTTGAAGGATCATTCTGGGCCATGAAGCAGGAACTAGCAAAGAGACTCTGTGGCATGTATCAGCTGGAAAGCATCATCCCATCCTGAGGCACTTCTGCCTGGCTCGAGTGGGGGCCGAGAGCTGATCTGCGGAGGCATGCAGAGGGCAGGGGCCAGGGATCAGAACAGCCCGGTCTAGCTGAAAACCGGAGCAGAGAGCCTGTCCAGCTCTTTGAAGCTCTCTAGCTAAACCAAAGGGTAGAGTCGTAAGGACCTCAAACACCGCGGCCACCTCTACCGAATTTATGTCTGACAATTCCGATGCCCACCTAGGTTGCCTGTTAAGAACTTCGAAAGAGAAGTTATACAAGCAAGTGCTGAGAAACATACGTAGAGTCAACAACAACAAATGTTATTTATTATTATTACTATTATTGCCATCATGTTTGTCTTATGCCACACAATTTCTGGTGCTAGATGTCTGGAATAGAAGAATGGACAGGCATACGATTAATTAGAGCAGTGGTTCTCAACCTGTGAGTTGCCATCACTTTGGGGATCGAGCTACCTTTTCACAGAAGTCCCAAAAGACCATCTGCATGTCAGATTACAATTCATAACGGCAACAAAATCATAGTTATGAAGTAGCAATGAAAATAATTTTATGGTTGGGGGTCACCACAACATGAGGGACCATATTAAAGGGTCACGGCATTAGGAAGGCTGAGAACCACTAAATAAGAACGTAGAGTGATGTCAGTTTTATGGTCACGACCCTGGCAATTTATTACCCATTCAAGATGCGATAATACATTGCCAGGGCGGTGACCTTAACAAACATGCATTTCTCACCGTTCTGGAGACAGGAAGTCCAATAGGAAGGGAGCTACAGATCTTATATTGGGTGAGGATTGGCTTCCCAATTCATGGGCAGCCATCTGCATACCATGCCCTTACATGGTGTAAGGGGTGCTGTAGTCCTCTGAGATCTCTTCAAAGGAACATTAATTCTATTCGTGATGGTCCCACCCTTGAGACCTAACCACCTCCCAGGGCCTTGCCTCTGAATTACATCTTGTGGTGAATTAAGCTGAATTCTAGGGAGCCACAGACATTCAGACCACAGGACAGGCTGAAGCCTGGTTCCTCATAGCAGGCAGAAGGCTCTATCACAGCAGGAATCAAGCCTGAGTTTGAAAGTTGCCCAGGGCCTTTAAGGAAGAGGACTGAAGGAGTCCACGGGCTCAGGGAATCCTCTGCTCCTCGAATCTGGTTGTTGGTTGGGATGCTGAGGATAAACTGGGAGCAGAGGAATCTGCAGATTAGGTGTGGATCAGATTGTACAGGGCCTCAAATAACATCAGAAAACTGAATTTTAAATGAGCAAGTTTAATTTTTTTAATAAAAAAATTTTTAAAAGCTTTTTTAACTAACAGCTTTTTATTTCTATTGTCTGAAAGAAAATGTGTTTGTTTAAATTTTATTAAACCTGCTGAGAGAGGTCTTGACGGTTAAGGGTGCTTGCTGCTTTTTTCTTGCAGAGACCGAGTTTGGTTTGCAGCAGCCACGCTTGGGTGGCTCACAGCCATCTATAACTCTAGTTCTAAGTGATCAGATGCCCTCTTCTGGCCTCAGTGGCAACTGCACCCAGGAAAACACACACACACACACACACACACACACACACACACACACACACACACGCCTTTTTAAAATTTGAAAACCTGCCTTCAGACCTGTAGGAGGGGAGAGAGCAGGCAACCAGACACAATGACAGCGCAGGGGCCTGCACTGCTGACTTGGAACTTTCCTTGGTTTTAGAATTTACATGCTGACCGTATTCCTCTTCTTCGTCCATCCTCTGGGTTGTTTGAGACATTTGGGTGGGAGATAGGAGACGAAACCTTTCTTTTTTTCTTTTTTTTTAGAGAAAACTGTCCCCTTTCAAATGTAGGTAATACAGAATATTGTTTTTAAAAGGGGGTGGTGGTGAACTAAAACAGGAAAAGAAAAACAGTTGTGTCTCTCATTCAAGGTGGAGGTGAGCATTGGCGTTGGGGTGTTTCCTTCCAGTGGGGATTGGAGGGCAGGCCCTTTGTGCTGAAGATCACCTGTTCTGCGGCTTGAACCAATCCTAGTGTCTAAAGCTGGACACAAGGAGGCCTCCTTGGACTCTTCCAAGAAGCTGAGAGGCTGAGACCTCCATATGCTCTAACCTGGATCTGCCATTTATTACCCAGGAGACAGCAGGGTACCCTTCCCAGGCCCCACTTTCCTCTGATGTAAAGTGGAGGGACAAGTCAGTTCCTTCTGCACTCCCTTGGGCAGCTGCAGGGCTTACAGGGAGCTGCTCAAGTTTGTTCCGGGTTGTCCCAGAACACCTTCTAGGTGACTCCAACTCTGCACTAAAGCTGTCCCCCTACCCCTCACAGAGGGACCTTCTACCTCTATGTCCCACGTGTCTGGATCATGGGGAAACATGTCACCCTCAGGACCAGCTCCTGCTCAGTGGGTGCTGGTGCTTCCTCAGGACTTACCCCTGAAGAATGTTTTCTCCACTTCCTTCCTTCCTTCCTGACTTCCTTCTCTTCCTTCCTTCCTTTCTTCCTTGTGTCTTACCAACCCAGAATGTCCCAGGATGACTGTCTCTTTAAGAAAGGCAGCCAGCTCTGCCTTTCTTCCTTGATACTGCTGAGCTACAGCTGGGACCCTCCAAGGCTCAATTTGAATCAAGATCCTCCAGTGGAAAAGGTCACTTTCAGCTATGTGCACACCCCCAGGGATCTATGCCCACAGAGGGACTCCCTTCCTGAAGCCCCTTGGTAGCTGGGCCCTGGCTTGGGGCCATAAGAGGCTCGTCGTTGAGGTCTGAGGTCAGGAGCTCGAACAGGAAACTTGGGGAGTAGCTGAATGCTTTTGGTAAGTGTTGCCTCCTGTCCTTCAGATTGTGGATGCTAGAGGCAGATCTGGGGTTAAGTCCTAGTGACTTCTGCCAGTGGGATGGGGTGGGCAGATGTGAGAGGCAGAAGAGGTGTGGGCATGGACTCCCTTGCATGTGGGGATAACCCTCAAGCTTCCTCCCGGAGCTGAAGGTTGCTATCTGGATAAAGCTAGAACCCAGTCTGAGGATGGATGATCAGGAGGGACAGATGTCAGCCTTCTTCCTTAAAACAAAGCATGGCCAGTAAGAGCCTCTGCACTGTTTGTGAAAATGTCTTAAAGGAATGTCACCTGTAACCCCTGGGTGACGTGTTTAACCTTGTGGGTCTGTCTCAGCGGGGGATTCAGGCCAAGTTCTTTTCCTCCTGGGCAATGAGACAGAGGAGGCTTGCTCCCCAAGTCCATGCTGTTCCCTTGCCCATGAACCACAGCAGACAGTGCGGTAGTGGGAGGCGGCAGGCCGGCCAAGGGCAGGGAAGAATGGGGAGCTTGTTACTGCCGAGGCCTGGGAATGTGGCCTCAAGGGGAGGTTCAGGTCGCCAGAGCTGGCCCGAGGACACACGGGCAAGAGGTCCATGTCTGTGCCGGGAGAGCAGGACTGAGCCAGCACCCCGAAGTGCCCAGCTAATGGATCTCCGACTCCATTTCCCGGGCCAGGAGCACAGGTGCAACTGACCTTAAGTGCCTAGGTAGACCCGGGGAGCCTCCAGTGGCTTGGTGACCAGCCAATCTTCCCGAGTCAGCAAGCCCGACCTCCAGTGGAGACTGCTGAACGCAGCAGCAGCTTCTGCTCTTCTGAGACCAGGCCTTCTCCTTCAGGGAAGCCCGTTCCCAAATTCTATGTTCTTCTTTGGGCCAGACAAGTCTGAACAGGGGATTTGCTGAAACAGAAGATGCCAGGAAGCAATTTAGAAGCTGTGAAGATCTGGGGAGCCGTGTGTGTGGTAGGGGTGGCGGATGAGGTCATCCCCGCAGAGTCACAACGGTCAGCACCATTTATTGTGTGCCTCGAAGGCATTGGTCACAGCGCCAAAGGCTTATCTGCTACAGGGATTCGCACATGCACGTGTCCGTATGTGTTCAGGTGCACATGAGCATGCATGCATGTGGAGGTCAGAGGTCAACCAGCTTTTTCTCAGGTGCCATCCACCTTATTTGTTGAGATATGGTGTCTCTGAGGCTTGGGGCTTGCTGACTCGGGAAGATTGGCTGGTCACCAAGTCTCAGGGATCCTCCTGTCTCCACTCCCTGGCACTGGGATTCTAAGAGCCTTGTACCACACTAGCTCTTTTGGCCTGGGTTCTGGGGACCACGTAAGTCGACGGCAGGTGATTGCTTTACCCATCAAGTTATCCTCCAGCCCCCATCTAAAGAAATCACTTGACTCATGCATAGTTTCGTGGATTTCACAGAAACCGAAGCTCAGCTGAGGAGGATCTTGCCTCCTCGGAGTTGGGAACTCACAAGGCTTGGATGTCTTCATCCATTCATTCCATTTGTTGAAGCTGAACTAACAGCTTTCGTGTGTCTGCCATGTGGGACTCACAGAAGGCACAGCTGGGACAGAGCCTGGCAATGGCTCGGGCTCTCTTGCGCTGGGCCCAGGGAGCTTTGGGAGAGTGTGAGAATGTTCTTCTCCAGGCCTGAGAAGACCGCGGGAAAGTGTATTCTTCTTTGACAAAAACGCTACGTTGTGTTTTCATTTTAGCGATGGTCTGAAAGTTCTGTATCAGCTGCCTGGACACCATGTAGCCTACCTACTGATATCAGAGCTTTTTGTCCCAGTGTGCTTCTGTTCAAGTTGGTAGTTCAAGGTCTCCTAAAATGATAGCAAGTAACATCTGGAAGCTTTGTGTCTTAAACTGGGATCTGAATAGGAGTCCAAAGGACAAAAGATGATTCAGAAAGGCCGCTGGGGTGCCATAAGGGACATGGTGCAGTGACCCTTCTCCTCTGAGCAGACCTAGGTCTAGGTCTATGACTAGGCTGAGCAGGACAAGGTCTGAAGCCTGTGAGCTCCTACTCTCAGAGTTAGAATGGACAGAGGCCAGAGACTCGGAGACAAACAAGCAGGTCAGGGGAACTGACCTTGCATTTGGATACTGCACCTCTGGCCTCCCATCTTCGCACCTTCCTGGGTGGGCCTTTGCAGAAGAGACAGTGTGTGCTAGGTGGGGAACTTCAGGCCTCCTGGCACACTGTGGCGTCTTCTCAGAGAGCAGGGTTCACAATCCTAGCCTCTTCTAGGGCCTCTCTGCTGGATGACATGGCCATGGTGCCAACCTCACAATAGGGAGCCATGGCTGTGGCTCACCCCCAACCATCCACAGTGTATCTAGGAAACGCTGGCCTGGTTCCAGGACCTTCAGCTGGGGCTGGGCCCACAGAACCCACTCTGGGTGGGAGAGCTTACCTATCTAGGAGGCAGAGAGCTCAGAACTCGCTGCTTCTCTTTCTCGTTCATTCCTTAGCCTTGGGGTGAGGTGGCTTGTGGTCATCCCCCTGCTCCACGCATCCCACTGTGTCTGCACGCACTGGTTTCCATGCACAGAGGATCTGGATTCTCTTGTCCATCTCCTTCTGTACTGGGAATCTGCCAATGTCTCCTGCAAAGATCCCAAGAATAAACACTTTGCCTCACCCCCTCGGTTCTGCTCCTGGCCTGAAAGCAACCATGGACGATCTGGATCTGTAAATAATCTGCGAGGCTAAGTTCTAGTGAAGCCGGGCTTGCAAAAGCAGCTAGGGCCAGATTTGGCTTATGGGCCTCTGACCTGGATGGAATCAGCCCCTAAGAAGCTCATGGCTAGTTCCCCAGGGTCTGACCAGATGGGTTCCTATCGCTTCTACACTTAAAGGCACATCTCCTTGTGCCTACATGAGCTGGGATCCAAAGACACAGGGTACCACTTGTGTTTACCCCCCTCTTCCTTCTTCTTCTCTCCCTTCTCCTTCCCTGCCCCCCTCTTCCTTCCATTTGCCTCCTCTTCCTCCCTATCCCCTCCCTTTTCCTTCTCTTCTGTTTTCTCCTTTATCCAGGATTTCATGTAGTCCAAGCTGGCCTCAGACTTGCTATGTAGCCAAGGATGAGCCCGAGCTCCAGATCCTCTTGCCTCTATTCCCAAGTGGCGGGGTCACATGTTGCCCCCACCACATGCTGCTTTTGCAGAGCAGGACATGGAACATCAGGCTTCTCCCCTGCTAGGCAGTCTATCTCGCAAGGAAGCTCCATCCCAGCCTGCCACACCTGCCTGTCTTGAAGGTGCTCTTCTCTTTCTCGCCCCCTAGCCTTTGCCTGTGCAGTCTTCTTTACCTGGAACATCTTCTGGCACCTGCGTCCAGTCCTACCTGCTACCCACTTTTGAATTTGACCCCACTTCAGGTCAGATGTTTGTTCTTTACGGCCTGCTGTGCCCTTCCTCCTCTTAATCCTCACCCACACAGGACATCCTTGCCTTTCCCGTGGCTGTTGATTTTGTGCCGACTTACTAGCGGCCCTGTTGTGCTCCATCTTAATGAGTTGTTCCCAACTATTTCAAGAGCAGGAATCAATGGGACTTGTCTTATTTGCTGCCTCCTCTACTCCCTGCTGCATGCCCACGAGGAAACAGTGTTAGAGTAAACCTCAGTGACCTCTCTCTCCCTCCTCCCTGGGAGCCCATGCTGCAGGAGGGGCTTTTCTGGAGGCCAGCTGTGCCATTTTGGGAAATCAAAATCTCATCACCTGTTCACCATCTCTGGGTTTGTAACCTGAGCTGGCACCAGCCCCTGCACCCTGAGATCAAGTGTCCCTGTTTGTTTTGACATCCCCTGTGGAGGCCTGGATGAGCTAGATTTCAAAGTAACATTTCTTTTTTTTCTAGCAGCTACTGAAGGCCAGGCCCCTGCTAGCTCCAACTCCCGAGTTAGTGTTTTCAGTTAATTAAGAAAACAAACTCTGATTCCTGATGGAGAAGGTGCTGCAGATGGAGACGGAGGAGCCCTGGCCATGGCCACGTGCAGGAGAGCTGGCCAACACGTGCAGGAGGGTGGGCAAGCTGAAGGAGGGTATTGTGAGGCAGAGGGGACCTGCAGATGCCCTCTCTGCAGGAGAAGCTTCCAGGAACTCACAGTGTTGGGAGGAAGCTCCAGGCAGAGTCCAGAGCTCAGCTTCTGCCCTTCCCACCATATCCAGGATGCTTCTGGACCTGGTGCATGTGGCAAGAGGCCACTGGAAGGACAACAATGAGGGACAGAAACTGTTTTAGGAGCGCAGTTCATCCCAGAGCCTGGTGTTTTATGCCTGCTGCTAGAGGACAGATCGGGGCTCCAGTCAGAGAAAGGAAGATCTAAATCCATACAGAGGGTGACAGCCTGGCCAAGAAGGGAGGCATGGCCATCAGGAGTAATGGAGGCAGCCATTTCTGGAGTCAGATGTTTGGGGCTGGGTTTGTGTAGTGGCATTGGTGGCTACAGAGAACAATTGTACTCACATCTCTCTCAGCTTTCTGTGTGTGGGGTCTGTCTTAGTTATTTTTCTTTTGCTGTGACCAAACACCATGGCCAACACAGCTTATAAAAGAAAGCATTTGTTGGGTGGTGGTGGTACACGCCTTTAATTCTGGCGCTCGGGAGGCAGAGGCAGGTGGATCTCTGTGAGTTCGAGGACAGCCTGGTCTACAGAGTGAGTTCCTAGGCAGCCAGAGTTACAACACAGAATAACTGTCTCAAAAACAAAAAAAAAAAAAGGAAGGAAGAAAGAGAGAAAGAAAGAAAGAAAGAAAGAAAGAAAGAAAGAAAGAAAGAAAGGAAGAAAGAAAACACTTAATTTGGGATTCTAGAGGGTTAGTGTCCATGATCATGGTGAGGAGCATGGCAGCAGGCTGGTAGGTACAGTGCTGGAAAAATAGCTAAGAGCTTACACCAGATTAGATCTGCAACGTGTCAGAGAGAGAGAGAGAGAGGCAGAGAGAGAGAGAGAGACAGAAACAGCTAACTTAGGTAACTGGGAATGTTGTGGGCTTTTGAAACCTCAAAGCCCACCCCCCAGTGACACACCTCCTCCAGGAGGCTACACCTCCCAATCCTTCCTAAATAGTTCCACCAATTAGGGACCACACATTCAGAACTTATGCAGATTCCGAAGATATGAACTCTGGTCCCCACACTTGCCTCCAAGTGCTCTAACCACCGAGGTACCTCCCCAGCACAACACTTGCCCTTTTAAAGCCCGCCAAAGAAGACGTGGTCCCAGCCACAGCATCTGGCCTGTGGTGAATTCTCGCTAGATACTGATTGGATGAATGAATGTAAGTACCACAAAGGGCACGGAGATCAGGAGATGCTTCTCACTGAGAAGTGGCAAGCAATGTTCGGGTCACCTACTCAGAGGCCACCTTCACGGGATGGTGTCTGCCCAAGCCACTAATCGGCATCTCCCCTTTCTTATACTGTGACCCATGCAGGAACCTGACATTGGGACATCTCTCACGTGCTCCAGCCTAGCTTCGGATAGCATGTTCCGTGCTGTCTTTGTGTAGATACTGAATCACACATCTGGTGCTGCCTGCTTGTTCCTAGCCAGTTTTTACAAGCGTGTGTGATCCTGCAGCTGTGCCCAGCATGGTGGATGAAGTAAGACTGTGGTTGGGGGAGCCAATAGTACTTTTGCAAAGTACACTGGACCCCAGGTGGTGCCACAAAGGATGTCTGCTGAAGGCTGGGAGATACCTTGTTTGATGCTTGATGAAGAGTTACTACGACCTTTGAATTTTTAAGAACTAGGAGGAAATTGGGTAACATGAATTTTGGGGCGTGCCGATGGATATGAGAAGATCAAGGGTTGTTTGGGTCAGTAGAGACTTATTCTGCAGGGCGTTTGCTTATTCCTTGATGCACCTAGGTGCACTTTCTGAGGACGGGGAGCATGTGTAATAGACACACATTCTAGACTGAATCATAGTCCTGCCCTTGGAGGGCTGTTTATAGTGAAAGTCCCTGAAGTGTGGGAGGTTGGCACCCTCCCCAGATCCCTCTGAGACAGCCCATTGTGGAGAGTCATGTCAGCACTCAGTATCTCTTACTGTTTTGTCCCCCGAGTCTCTGTTTGCCAGAAGAATCCTGGTGTTGCCCTTCTCCAGTAGCTCACTGTCCTCTTTGCTGGGTTGAGTTACATACCATTCACTCGTGCTATCTTGCATTGTACTTTGTGCAACATTCAGAAACACTGCGGTCCCTCCTGCCCGCTTCCCAGGAGCACGGACTGCATGTGGTGACTGCCCACCGCTGTACCTTTACCATGTATAATGCCTGACCCGGATCCCTAACTGCATCCTAGATCGCTATGGAATGCAAGATGCCAGGGGCCAGTGCTGGGTTTTACCTATTTTGTTTTCATCTGTAGCATGCTTCTTGGTTGCATCTCTTTCTGGGTCATCCAGGGAATGGGATGGATGCTTGGGGAAACTGCTGATAGACTGTAACTTTCGGAGAAGTTAGAGACATGAAAAGCCCCTGGTAGCAGGGGTATGCTTTGTAACTTGGCCAGAAGAGGTTCCTTTGCCCTTGGACTCTCAGTCTTCCCAGGCTAGCAAGGGCAAGGGGCTTCAGGGCTGATGAAAACTAACTTCTAAGCCAGACCATCCATGTGCAGAGGCCTGCAATCTTCCTTTCTCTGACTGGGGACGAAGTGATGTTGGAGGGGGACAGATCTGTGCCATAGTGCTGTGGTTCAGGCAGCCCAGACCTGCCCTGCCGCCTTAGGGCTCTCTCTTGGGCAGCCCACTGAGTCGGAGGCAGAGCAGGCCGCCTGGGAATAGCTGGGAAGCATATCCAGACCTTGGGTCCACATCCTCCAAGGCCAGGATGTGGCGTGGGACCCGGGCAGGCAGAAATTCCCACCATTCAGCTTGCTCAGCTAAAGAGCTCCTAAATACTCCAGGCCTAGGCAGGCATCTCTCAGCAGGAGAGTGGGGGGAGACTCTAGCTGCCTGGGTCAAAAACCACATCAGGACCAGGACAGCTCTGCAAGTCACATACCTCTGACGTTTTTCTTCCACCTGGACAGCTGCCAAGGGCCCTGCAGCCCGGGAGTGAGAAGAGTCGGGGGTTAACCCTTTCCAGCCCTGCCTGTATCAGCCAACACTGGCCCTCTCCAATTAGCCGCCATCTGCTCACCACGTACCAAAGACTGGAGCACCCACACCACACATACCGTATATTGTAGTTGCCTTGTGCACGTAGGGATAAAGACATCAAATGAGTTAACGGAGGTCTGTACGGTGACATCGCTCGTCTGAGCTTACATAGCTGCTGAGTCTCCTATGTTTATCTGAATTACAAGGGCCTGTTATGAATCAGGCAGTAATTCTCCTCTGCGAATAGCAATGGAAGCTGAGAAAAATGTCCCGTGAAGGTTACAGGTAACTGACACACGCCTGGGAATTCTCTGACGTCTATGAATAGGCTGGGTCCGGTTGGATCCCTGGGCTTCTGTGGCTGGACCTGCCGCTGAAGACAGATGGCAAAAGCATAAATACATAGTTTTTCATCTGTTGGTTGAGCGTGTGGGAAAATGAAGAGATAAGAGGTAGACAGAGCTGGGGGAGGGGAGCTCCAAGGAGCCTCCTAGAGATGGCCTTGCGGATGGGGTGCGCTATTACCCAGGCTGTGATGGGAAACCATGGTTGTCAACATGACTGCATTGGGAAGCACTTGGGAGAGCAGTGGGGCACACCTCTGGGTGTGTCCGTGAGGGTCTTTCTGGAGCAACTGAAGTAAGGGGCTAGAATCACCCCGAGCGGCTGCAGTACCGTCAGAGAGGTTGGGATCCCAGATGGGATCAAAGGCTCTCTGTTCCCTGGCTGGCATGCTGAAAGCCACTGCTCTGTTCTGCCGTGCTCTCCCCACATGATGGAGAGAACCCTCTGAGGCTGGAAGCCAAAACAAACCCTTCCCTACACTGATGCTCTTGGGTATTCGTCATGCGATGAACATCTCTCTCTCTCTCTCACATCTCTCTCTCTCTCTCTCTCTCTCTCTCACACACACACACACACACACACACATGCGCACACGAACTTGATGCTGGCCAGGTGCCAAGAACTTCCACAATCACTATCTGAGACCATCGATTGAGGCAGATTACATTGCGGTTCTAGTTTTTGCATGGGGAAACCAAGAGTATTTGTCACTTTTCTCATCACTGTGACAAAATAGTCAATATAAGCAACTTAAGGAAGGAAAGATTAGTCGTGGCTTCCAGTGTCAAAGGGCCTTCAGTCCACCATAGAAGGGAAGGCGTGGTGGAGTAGCCATTGACAGGTAGAATGCCACAGAGCTGCTTGTTCACACCACAGCGAATAGGATGAGGAGAAAGACTGTCACCAGAAGCAAGTGGATATTATCTCCAAAAGTCCGTCCCGAATTAACAACTTCTACCAGTGCGACCCACCCGGCAAAGGCCCTACAACTTTTCAAATAGCGCCACAGCCTTGGGATCAAATGTTCAAATTGTGTGTCTGGGAGTGACTCCCAGACTCAGATCACAACACTGAGGTGTGGGGAGGTGAACTGGCTTGTTAAACTCAGTGTCACGGGGAAGAAGTGGCATTGGAACCAGAATGCAGACTGACGCCTGTTTTCTATCTCTTTGCTCTGTTCTCCTTCCCAAGCCACTGGGAGAGTAAGCGGGTAGGAGACTTCCAAGACCCTACCCAGACAGGCAGAGTTAAAGCTTTTCAATGGCTATGGGGTGACAGAATTAATACCAATGTCCACTGACGCTTGTTCACTGACATCCATCAGTGGGCTGGTAAAGGTCAGAGCCTTTGGCTTTTGATGGTGGGCCTGAATGCTGCTGCTGAAGAAGCTGAGGACTTCCTGATCTATCCAGGACCGTCACGCCTGGGAAGTGCTTGGCTCTCAGCTTCTGCTCTGGGAGGTGAGGGCTAGAGATGGCAGCCCCAGCTTGTTACTGCCTTGGGCAGAACCATGTTGCTCTGGGGCAGAACCTCTCCCAGGGGCAGGCTTGCATGCTCTCTCCTAGGTTTATGTACCTTTCCTGAGACTCTCCAAGGTTTCTAGTTACACCTCGCTGGATTTTGGCCACTTACTGTTTTTCCCTCCCAGTAGTTGAAAATGCTCTCTCACCCTTCTGGTCACCTCTTACTCGAATCCCCATCTCCCAAGCCATCTCCCTTTCTGTTCTTCTTCCCCAGCTATCCCTCACATGAAGTCCCAGGTTAGGTGTAAAAGAAGAGAATGTAAAGGGGGGAAATCATTTCTTGGTTTCTCTGGGACGAATATACAGGGGAGTATTTTCCTCATAAAGCCATCATATCTGACATGTGTTCTGACTTCTGAATTCCTGCTCATGCCTCATGGGTCTCTGATCAGCCATGTCCCGCCACGCCTGCTAAAGAAGTAGTGCCGTCTTCCTGAGGGCTTATAGTGGGTTTCCTGGCAGAGCCAAGTAAGAAACATCTAGATTCTCAACCCCATCGCATTCCTGGGGCCCAGGCTGCTTCTCAGAGAGGAGCCCAGGCACAGGTTCTTTATCTGGCTCCCAGCTATCTGCAGTGCCACCCAGAAGAATGTGTTACAAAGCCCCAAAGGGAGGGCTGCTAGCTCCCATTGGCTGTTGGCCTTTGGCTCAACCAGGGATAAACAAATATAAGGATTCTCCATGTGTGTTGGGAGTGGTCCCCAAATTCCCCTTCATCTTAGGGATGAGAACACATCTTTCCTTGTCCTTTCAGTTGGATAATGACTTTCCTTACCTGGTTGGATAACAGCACCAGACAAAAGCGAGACAAATGAATTGACAGCTGACTCCACACCCGGCTTCAATAGTTAAAGAGGCTTTTGACTTGTGCCTGTCGCCCTGCCTGCTAAGCCTGCTTCAGCCCTGACTGTCCCCCTAGCTGGAAAACAACCTGTCCTTTTCTGTCTATAGCTGTTTCCTGTGATAGAGGGTCCTGGTCCAAAATTGAAACTCAGCTCTGGCTTTTGGTCACCCTGGGGTTGAAAGACCAAGGGCTGGGGATTTCTGGATACCACTTCAAATGGGGAAATATATATATATGTGGCAACCTTACCCATCCTCAAGGCTCAAAGAATATCATAGAAAAGTGGGCATCAGATGGGGAGGATTGCTGTGAAGTGCTGTCTTCTAGATAGGACATGGGTGTAGCACACATGAACTCCCAGCAGCTGTGGTCACCAGTAAAAGACCTGTATAAGATCAATTTAGTTTAAAAATCCCAGCAGGGATGTCCGGGTACCTGTGGGAGACCCTGGTGTCTGCATAATGTCCTGATGTCTGCGGGTTGGCCCAGGGTCTGCATAATATCTGGGCATCTGTGGGGTCCCCTGGTGCCCATGGAAGGCCCTGGTGCTGCAGGAAGTCTGGGTGTCTGTGAGATGTCTGGGTGCCTCTGGGATGTCCTTGTACTTGCAGAATATTGGTATGCCTGCTCAATGTGTGGGTGCCTGGGCAATGTCTGGTGCCTGCTGGAGGCTCAGGTTCAAGCAGGCTTTGACAGTGAGGCCCAACTTTAGGTTAAACTTATCATACTTGGTCTCAGCTAATATAGGCCAGGGGAATATCCATCATCAGAGCAGTCTGCTGCCTCCAGGAACTGTGGTGACGCCTGTGGTCAATGCTCCTACTACACTAGTTTGTTGTGGAAATTTATTTTTAGTTATGTATAATATAATTCTTTTTTGTATTGTTGGGTGAGAGTCTGCCTAGGTCTTGGCATTTTGTACTGCCTGCATGTGTTGGCTTTATGTGGGGGATGTTTGAGTGCTATGATCTGCACGTGCTATCAGTAGAACACCTGAGGAGTTCTGGATCAATAAAAACACCTGAGCTCAGACCTGAGCTCAGCTCCAGGTTCCACTGTTTAGTGTACTACAACTAGCTGGACTTAATTTTCTTTTGTCTTTTGTTTGTTTGTTTATTTTGTTTTTGAGGGCACAGGAGAGGGAGGGTGGAACAGGGAGGAATGGGAAGAGAGGTTATCGAGATGCATTTCATGAAAATCAATTTATTAATAAATATATTATTTTTAAAAATCCCAGCAGGAAGGGGGAAGGTTCCCAAAGCCCCACTCCTAACTATGGAGTTACTAGCAGTTGTCAGGTACTGAAGGAGGAAAATAAAATCACTTTTTGTGAGGGCAGTGAGCTGGCTACTGGTACATTGTCTGCCCTCTAATGATGGCTCCACAGTCATGAACACACACGCAGGCAGCACCAACTGGACTCAGTGGGTTATTTTTTTAAAAAAGGAAGAGAGAGTCTGAAGTTCAGAGGGAGATGTGTTAGGGGTTGGAACAGGCTAGACCACAGAGAGTTGGAGCACATTGGAGTTGGAGTGAGGGTGGATATGATTATTAGCACATTATATACATGTATGAAAGTTTCAAAGAATAAGGTTTTAAAAAATAATAAAACAATCCTAGCACTTGGGAGGCAGAGGCAATCCTACCTCTGTGAGTTCCAGACCAGCCAGAACTACACAGTGAGACCATGTCTCAAAAGAAAGAAACAACCGAAGAAGAAAAGGGGGGGTTAGAGAGATGTCTCAACAGTTTAGAGCAGGTTTTGCTCTTGTAGAGGAGCCAGGTTCGATTCCCCGCACCTCCACCATAGCTCACAACCATCTGTATCCAGTTTCGGGGCATCTGCTGCCCTCCTCTGGCTTCTGCAGACACCAAGTCTGCAAGTGGCACACATACATACATGCGGGCAAAGCATTTATCCCTATGAAATAAAATAAATAAATCTTTAAATGTTTCTAAATAAATAAAAACAAAAAAAGAATTTTAAAAATAGTCAAGGGGAGATAAAATCTTGCTTTGATTTCTCAGCTTTTATTACACCATGGTGATCGTGTTATTGATCTTAAAGCATTAATTCTAAATAAAATAAAGGGGGGAATTCCAGCCCCAAAGGAGCATACCATATGCATCTGGGTGGGCGTGAGTTCATATTTTTAACAAAGCCTCCGTGAGAGGGACCTTCTGTGATGGAGGCTGGAAGAAGGGAAGGCAGCCAAGTCAGTGAGAGGTGACTAAGATGACCAGAGGCGGCAGGAGCCAAGCCAGTGTTAGAGACTCCTTCTCAGACTTCCTGCTTCTCCTCTTTAAGACACAGATTTGGCATTGCCTCTTTCAGAAAGCCCTTCCTGGTGTCTCCTTCATCAACAGCCACCATCCGGGGAGTTCTAACCGGGCGGTTACAGTTTTGAATGTCCCTCTCTCCACTCCCATCACAGGGCTGTGGTACTCCTGTCACCATGAGCTTCTCATCTCGTGCGTGTTCTTCCAGCAGACTTAAAGCCACAGGTTCTCAGCGAAGCATCTTCTTCATCCTGGTGTTTCCAGTGCCTGACACATTCACGCAGGCTAGTAAACATTGCTTGAAGCGCCGTGCCAGACACAGGGTCCAGGCAAAGACAGAAGACGGCACGCCTCGGCACTTAACCTAAAGTCCGAAGCAGGGGAGCAGAATGGAGGCATGAAGCTCCTTGCAGGTGTCTGGTAGTGGGATTTCCTTCCCATGTTTTGTCCATGTAAGAGTAAAGGCAGGAAGATTCGGCCTTATCTCATCCAGGGCTGGGATGTTTCTCCCCAGGCTAGAAAAGGAGGTTTGGATGGCTGCAAAGGGTGACTGAGTTGGTGAAGTGCTAACGCTTGCATCAGGCCAATCCCTGGAACCCAGGCTTGGCATGAGGCTATGTGTTTGTAATTTCACTTCTAGGGAAGTGGAAGCAGGTGGGTCCCTGGGGTTTCTGGGTAGCCAACCTAGTCTATTTGGCAAGCTCCAAGCCAGTGAGAGACTCTGCCTCAAAAAAAGTAGAGATTTCCGGGAAATAACAGCCAAAGTTGACCTGGGCCTATGGACACACACACACACACACACACACACACACACACACGCATATCTCCACAGATGTGAACACAGCATGTGTAGACATTTGTGTGCGTCCACACAAGGAAGACTCGCAGCGTGTGGAAAGAACCCCTTTCTGCTGGGAGCATGCAAGTATCTGTAGCCTGGTGTTTGTTCCCAGAGGGCAAGGGATCTCTCTGTCATTATATCAGAATCTTTACTGTGCATCCTTGGTCCGGATAGCTGCGGGTGGATGCTTGCTTAAACGGGAAAAGGTAGGGCTAATCACAGAGCCAAAAGATGAAAGAGGGAGGGGTAGAGGTCGGCAAAGATGGCAGAGAAGCTACTGTGGTCAGGTGATGGGCTTAAGCTACTGGTACCTCTCCTGATTTGGGACGGTCTAAACAGTAGCCATAGCAACACCGAGTCGGGATGAGGAAAGAGGCTGAGGGAAAAGGAGCCTTGGCAGCAGTGCTGTGAAACCCTACCAAGACAGAAGTCTAGAGGGATGGTTTCTTTCCTTTCCTTTCACTTCTTTCCCTCCAGCACTTAGAACTGGAGACATTTCTTAGATTCCTCGAGTCCCCAGGGCAGGGCTAGAAGTGGGGGGCAGTTCAAACAAATGAGTCTGGACGCAGGCATGTGGAGAGTGGCCCGGGGAGCAGGGGAGGAGGGGAAGGCAATTGCAGGGTTGGGGAGAGGGAAGGTCTATTTCGAGTGAGTGGATCTCAGCCCCTCTGCCAGCCAGATGGCACAGACCCCTGTCATTCCCTCACAGGTGTTCTGTCCTTCCTCCGTGTGCCCCTAATTTCAGCTCCTGTCCTGGCTCACATCGTCCCACATCCTTAGAACGTATCCATCCTTGGTGTGTTCTTACTGGGCTGTTCTTGTCTTTTGCTTGCATTCAAAATCTTCTCCAGTCTTCTCTCTAACAAAAAATCATCAGATTATGTATGTCCATATTCATCCATGTGTGTGCAGGTGCACGTGTGTGACTACATGTGTGTGAAAGCCAGAGGCCTTCCTTGGCTATTGCCCCTCGGGCATTATTTTTGAGAAAGGGTCTCATCAAGTGGGCTAGGATGGCTGGTCTGCCACCCCCAAGGATCCCCCTGTCTCTAGCTTCCCAGCACTGGGATCCTATGTGTGTGTCACCATGCCTGTCTTTTTTAATGTGTGTGTGTGGGGGGGTCAAACCAGGTCCTGAGACCTGCGAGGCACTTTACCAACTTAGCCATCTTCCAGCCTTCTCAAAGAAACCGCCTCCAAACAACAATGATGCTAAAAGCTACAGCGTATCCATGGCCCTATCATGGATACTTACCTGAAGCTACAGTGTATCCATGGCCCTATCATGGATACTTACCTGAAGCTACAGTGTATCCATGGCCCTATCATGGATACTTACCTGGCCAGGCACCAGCCTCCATGCCCCAGGCACCTTCATTCCAGTCACAAGAATATATGAGGTGATTCTCATGTTCTGCTGACACCCGCTGGAGCAGCGCCCCAGATGTAATGAGTGAACCAGGAAAACAAGAAACATCTTGACGTATTTGGTGGTGGCAAAGCCTCGCTCTTTCTGCTCAGAGCTATGAAACCTTAGGGTTGGGATGGGTTGCTGCACCTGAGCCCTCCAGAAGCGTCTCCATGCAGATGTGGCTCTAGGCTGGCTGAAAACTTTCTCCCATCCACCTTGGATCTGAAGGAGGCTTTATCGTTGACTCGTCCCTTACCTGCTGTTTATGAGCTCCAGGTAAAGGGCAAGGTGCGCAGGTTTCCCAAGCAATTGTTTCCCTGATGCATGAGCACCCCCAACTCTTGGGAGTAGAGGAACATCCCAGATGTCTCGCTTCTGAAAGAGGCTCTTCCATGCCGCTCAGTACTGGTGGCACCTTAGGCACACCTGGGAACTTGTGCGAAGTCAGACAGTCCAGCTTTCTTTCTCCAAGTCAAGTGGGTGTCTCTGGGACTGGGCCCAGGCTCATGTGGATTAGGAAAGCCTGGCCGTTCATGCTCTACCCCTCCCATCCCATCCTCAGGAAGCATACAAGGCATCTGACCTATGATCCTGGGAGGAGCTTTGAGCTGGCTCTGTCAACTCCTTCCTTCCCTTGTCTTGGATCTGCCACCTGCAGGGTGGGTGCATCTGGCCAGGTCTTGGTGATGAGGTCAGGAGCCTACTCCTGTGGGGAGGTTTACCACTGGTGGTTGGGCTTGTGACTTGGCTTTGCTCATTAGGAAATCTAGGAATCTAAGGTCGTGGATCCACAACTGCTTTCTCAGAATCATGTTGGCTATTCTAACCCCCATCTGTCTGCTTCTTGGATCCATTTCCCATTGGTCCTGAGCTGAAGCAAGAGGAAGAAATCCCCAGATTGTGTACTTTACAGATCTTTTGTTGAACGTAATCAGGTGGCCTATTCAAGCTGGCTACTTACTCAATGGTCAGTAAGTATTGCTGCCTGGGATTTAGAACCAAGCCCTTTCTGATCTGCTCTACACTTTCCCAGGGGAACTGAACTTCTACCCTCAAACCTCTCCCACCAGCTGAGGCTTGACAGTTAACTCCGTTATTACCGCTGAGCTCATCATTGAACTGGAGGTCCTTCTGGTAGGGATTCATGAGAGATCTGAAGGTAAAAAGCACGTGGGTTCCTGGTGGACTGTACATGGTTGTAATACGGTGAAACCACCAAAGAACAGTGGAGCCTGGCTGATGCTCTTTCTGGATTCAACTTCATCAGGTGTCACTGAGAAGTCACGCCCACAGTGACCTTGACTGTTTCTTAAGATTGAATTGTGACACCCGGAGCACCTAGGATGGTACGTGATGGATAGGAGGAACGTGGATACCTTAAAGATGTCGATTATTATTATTTAAGATAGCTCTGCTTTTCTGAAAAACTGGGTGACACTGCTGCTGGTCTGGGGACCAATTTTGAGATAATCAGATCTAAATGACAGCAACAGGCAGTGAGCTGTGACTTTAAAGGAAGGTCGGAAGAGGTGACTGATGGACAAGGATGACCTTGTGCTGGCCAAGGTCAGATCAGACCGGCCTGGGCAGATTTTGTGTGTTACAGCTTGGTCCTATGACCCGGTTTGCTTGAGATGAGAAGACTCTTTGTAAGTAGGACTGTCAGTTTTTAAATTTGGACAGTCTTGACCACACCAGGGCATCCTATTGGCCTCTGTGGGACTCGGGCTACCTATGGCTTCTGGCTTAGTTGGTTCGGAGAGGCATCCAGGCGTTGCTCTTGAGTACCACCTAGTACTTAGGGGATTATGGATGAGACACTAAGGCCTTCACTCACATTCACAACCCTGAAAAGAAGAGGTGAATTGTGGGAAAGGTTGGTGTAAACACTGCCACAGAGCATGGGTAGAGACAAGCCACCTGAAACTCCGAGGGTGTTTAGGTGACTGGGCCACTAGGTGACTTGGATGCACCGCTCTTTGAGATCCAGCAGAAAAAGGTAAGGTGAGAAATGGGAGCTTGGGAATCTAGGCTCCCATCCAAGCAGGTAGTTCATTGTGTGTTTTGGGCCTGAAGCCAAGAAGAAGTGTGGAAGGTGCGAATCTGTGGAGTAGAGAAGAAAGGGGTCGGCTCAGCTGGACTGGCAGTCAACCAGTGAGGGCGGTGCCTTGCACAAAACTGCCCCATGCTTAGGGCTCATGCAAGCTCGGAGCTCGAGGTGAGCAGAGCCACAGGCAGACGTCTGTGCTGGATGCTGTGACAACAGAGTCATGTCTCCAGTGGCTGAATGGAATATGGGGGTCCACACAGCTGAACACAGAATTGACAAAGAACCCTTGTAGGGAGAACTGACTGTGTAAATACTAGGTAGTCTATAAACAGAGAATGCGGGGTGTGTGTGTGTGTGTGTCTGTGTGTGTGTCTGTGTGTGTCTGTATGTGTGTCTGTGTGTGTGTGTGTCTCTGTGTGTGTCTGTGTCTGTGTGTGTCTGTGTGTGTCTCTGTGTCTGTGTGTGTGTGTGTGTGTCTCTGTGTCTGTCTGTGTGTGTCTCTGTGTCTGTGTGTGTGTGTGTGTCTGTGTGTGTGTGTGTCTGTGTGTGTGTGTCTGTGTGTGTGTGTGTCTCTGTGTGTGTGTGTGTCTCTGTGTGTGTGTGTGTCTGTGTGTGTGTGTGTCTGTGTGTGTGTGTGTCTGTGTGTGTGTGTGTCTGTGTGTGTGTGTCTGTGTGTGTGTGTGTCTGTGTGTGTGTGTCTGTGTGTGTGTCTCTGTGTCTGTGTGTGTGTGTCTGTGTGTGTGTGTGTCTGTGTGTGTATGTGTGTGTGTGTGTGTGTGTTGGGGGATGTCTAGGAACTTTGGCCAGATGGTCAAACTCTGTTTGTAACCCCATCTTAGGGGGTTATGTTCTGTGAAACTTAACCAAGTGGTTTGATTTCTCTGTGCCCTCCTCCTCAAACTTAAAACTGGGGTACTAGGACCTATGTTGAAGAGTTTCCTGGGCTCCCTATGGATATTGACTCTGAGGAAAGTCAGTTGGCAGAGGGCTTGCCCATAGTGCACGAGACTCATGGGTTCAGTCCACAGCATACCATAAAGCTGGATATAAGAGCACATGCCAGTAATCTCAGAACCTGGGAGGCAGAGGCGGGAGGATCAGAAATTCAAGGTCATCCTTGGCTATGTCGCCAGTTTGAGAACAGCCTGAGCTATGAGACCCCTGTCTGAGAATAAACAAAGTTTCTTTGTATGAACATTAAACCACACATAGACTGTGCCTGGTAGACTGTGGTACTGGCAGTGGGGACTGCTAAAACACTTCTGTGGTTTTGAACCCCAGGCCTGCCAAGCCATTCCCAGATGTGGGGGTGGCCTAAAAAGAGAGACAAGAGGCAGAGTCAGCTTGGGAAGAGGTCCGCAGGAGTTCCGGGGCTGTGTCTGAGTGGAAATCTATGAAGGTAGAGGTCAGTTCTTGAGAGATCATTGGATTTGTCTGAGATGTGTACTACAAGGAGTTTTTTTAGAGAGAAGGAGAGGAAAGCTGACATCCAGGCTCTGAACCTTGGGCTGTGCCCCAGCATGCCTACTAAAGTGCCAGGCCCTGCACCGAGCTCTAGATAGTTCCTGCTAACCTGTGATGGTGTTGTGAATGAGGAGTGTGCAGGCTCAATGAGAGCAGCTGTAACTCGGGAAGCAGTAGATCTGCCTGATGCTGAGTGATGGCAGGATGGGGGAGGGCAGCAGGGAGGGACTCTCCCTGTGGAAATGGGCCCTGGGGGAAGGTTAGCCTTGGGGAGGACCCTCTATTGGGAGGGAAGTTTCTCTTGGGGGGATCTACCATAGAAAGGGACTCTGGGAGGACACTCTTTGGGCAGGGGTGGGTGCAGGGGAGGCCCTTGGTCTGGGTTACAGAAGTGGCTGCAGAGAGTGGGGAGCATTGCAGACAGGCGGGTCAGACCATAGAGAAGGCTCTTAGATGGGGTGACAGGATGCAAAGAGGTGGTCCATGGTTGCAAAGGTTCCAGGATCAATAGGTTAGTATCTATCCCAATCACCAGGCATTGAGAAAGGAGACCATTTCCATGAAGACTATGAGTGAAGAGCTTGCAGGAATGTCAGGGTTGAAGAGCAAGGGGGCTAGAAATGAAGTGTTCCTGAGGGATTGGAGATCTTGGTCGGTGGGCTTGGTTCTAGAGGAATTCTCAGCCTCTGCAGCCTGTTCCTTGATACACTTAGAGAAGACTACCTCTTACAATATTTGTGTGCAAGCTGCTGCAGCTTGACAGGTAATGAAAGGGCGTGAGAAAGAGCAGTAGGACTCACCTGTCATCCCTGAACTTGGGCAGCTGAAGCAGGAGGATCACCACGAGTTTAGGGCCAGTCTAGGGAGCTACATAGTGTGTTCCAGAACGGCCTGGGCTACATAGTGGAACCTGGTCTCAAAAACTAAAAATAAAGGGGCTAGACAGATAGCTCAGTGGTTGAGAGCACCAGAGGCTCTTGCAGAGGTCCCAGGTTCAATTCTCAGCACCTACGTGAGGGCTCACCGTTCTCTGTTTACTCCGGCTCCAGGGCTTCTGATGCCCTCCTCTGGCCTCTGTGGGTATTGCATGCACATGCATGGTGCAGGCAAAATCACGCACATACATTAAAAATAAATAAAGCTTTGAAATAAATAAAATAAAATAATGAAACACCTGAAATGAAAGGTTCAGAATTCAGAAGACCCTGAGTTTACTTGGGAATTCCAGGCATAATTTAACCATGCAAATGTATAAAAGAGCATTCCTTTCTGAGTGTCACTTGACCCCTCTTACGAGAATTTGGCCAAGGTTTACATGCTTTTAGTGGATGCGGGAGAGGAAGAGACCCGGATTCCTTGGGTCTGCATGAAGATTAATTTCCGAGGAGTTGAAGCCCTCTGTCTTCTTTGCACACCTGGCTGTGCGGATTCATTTGTGTAGAAAGTGCTTTCCCAGGACACGGCAAGTTGCTGGAGGCTGTTCTCACGGGACCAGAACGGAGCAAA